>PVJI01016467.1:0-38695 GCA_004026765.1 Micronycteris hirsuta
AGACAAGGGTCTGATCTCCAAAATATACAAAGAACTCATACGACTCCACTCCAGGAAGACAAAAAACCCAATTAAAAAATGGGCAATAGACATGAACAGACACTTCTCGAAAAAAGACATAAAGAGGGCCCAGAACTATATGAAAAGATGCTCAACATCATTAGCCATCAGAGAGATGCAAATTAAAACCACATTGAGAAACCACCTCATACCAGTCAGAATGGCCATCATCAACAAAGCAACAGATAACTGTTGGAGGGGATGTGGAGAAAAGGGAACCCTACTGCACTGTTGGTGGGAATGCAGACTGGTGCTTTATTAATAGTGGAGGTACAGATGCTTTTATTGGCATAATTATCATAAACACTATATATTTCCCATTTCTCAACAGTAAAAATAGTAAAAAATGCCTAGTAGACACTCAATAAATACTTGTTGAATCAGTGATTAAAAAGTAAAATACAAACAAATAGGGTTAAACAATTTTTAACATGCTAAATACTTTCCTACCTTTATTTTTATACAAAAAAAAAGCAGGTAAAAGAGAAGAAACAAGCAATGCATGCAAGTGACACCGTCATGAAGCCTTCCCCAACACATCACAGCTGACAATTTCTGTCCTCCCTTTGTCTTCACCAGCAAGGTCAAAAGCATTTTTGTATTATTCTAAGGTGTTACATTATGTGTCCCTCTTTTGACATTTGTACTGATGTAAAGGCAAAGGTGGAAAACTGTTGGTGCCTTAGCACAATTCAAGGCAGTGGCATCCTTCACTGCCATTCATTTCCATTAAAAAATTGCCAATTTCACTTAAGAATGCCCTGATAAAATAGTAAAAATTACTTTATTAAATGTTGACTCTTTAGTACATGTCTTTTTAATATTCTGTGTGACAAAATGGAATGCACACATAAAACATTTCTGCTGGCTATTCAAGCATGCAATTATTTTGAGTTGCCAGATGCGCTAGCTGCTTTTTTCATGGTATACCAATTTTACTTAAAAGAACAACTAACTGGTTTTTTAGACTTGAGTATTTAGTAGACATTTTCTCAAAAATAAACAAAGTAAGCCTGTCACTTCAAGGAAAACAAAAGACGAATTTGTTGCAAATGATACAATTTGAGCTTTCAGATGTAAATTAGAATTTTGGAAAATATGTAACTGCCACTATGAGTTTTCCAATTTCCCTATTCTGAAGATTTTTCTTAAGAGACTGGTGCTAGTATTGGTGATTTTTTTTGATATGGTAAAATGAAATATTTCAACATTTGGAAGATCCATACAATTCAGTGGACCAATATGTTTCAAATGACTAATGTATGTTACAAATTCATGAGTGGATAAAATATACACTTAAGGTTTAAGACAGATCAATGGATTTTAACGTAACAAATATGAAATTCATTATATGATTTCATATTCCACATTGCAAATGAACTTTAAGACCTGCTACTTGATCACTTTGGTGTAGTAAACAAAGAATACGAACAATTATCTGAAAAGGCTAATTCCAACTACATATCTGTGTGAGTCTAAGTTTTAATATATTTCAACCAAAATAAATTACAAGAGATTGAACACAGATATGCAAATCCAGGTGCCTTTATTCTTATTAAGGGTCAATTAATATTTTAATATTTTCTCAGTTTTTTCAATAAATAATAAATATTTATATTAATAGATATAGCCCACATGATCGAAAGCACTTTGGGGTCTTCAAGCATTTTTTAAGAGTGTGCAGAGATCCTGAAATCAAAAAAATTGTGAATTGTGCTATTTAATAAGCTTGATAATTACATGTACCTCTTCACATTTGTATTAATTTAAATTATAAGTAATATATTTCAAAAATTATAACTAAATATATTTCAAGAGCTCAATAACTACATCTGGCTGTGGCTCTTAGAATGGATATAGAACATTTCTATCATCACGGAAAGTTCTTTTGGAAAGTGCTCATCTATACAATATTCAGGAAGAAGTTAATTAGCATTTTACTAAATGTCACTGGTATAATTCTTTCAGTATTTTATCATACTTGTTTTAACTCTGAAAAAAATATGTCTTTAGAGGGCAGGGACTAGAACCCTGCTATCTTCATTTATATATATATGATATGATATTATATCCCATAAAATGCCATGTATATATATAATTAGGAATAAATATGCTGAAAAACACCTGCTGAACCAAATATTTATTAAATCAATAAATATTTATTCAGGGTTTAACATAAGACAGATACCATGTAATTATGTTTATTATGGTTTATATTTCAATATATTCCTGTCCAAATTTACAACCACTGGGTCTCACTTTTTTGGTCCATGTGCCTTTGTAATAAACTACTTGTCAATAGTCAATTTATGTTGCTTTATTTCACACATTCATAAATAAGGACTTAAAGACAATCTTTCCTCTTGTTACCTATTGGTTAAACTAAACTGTGTCTGCTATTTTGGCCAGAAGCATCTTTGCTGAAGACATCTTTACCACAGCATGTACGCTGCCAATATTTTTGCCACAGAGCTAACTGACCATAAGGCAATTTTGCTGTAAAAAAAGATAAAGTCATGATAAATGAAAGTGGGGCATTAAAAAGGACACAAAGAAACATGAGAAATGAGTAACAAAATTAAAAAGAGTGTTTGACCATCAATTAAAAAAAAGTAAAAAATAAAAAGACTTTTTAAAATGTGTGTAGATTCATGGCAATATTGCACGAAAAACTGATTTTATACCTAAGCACTAGTCTTTGTTCTGTGGGAGATATGGGTTCAACTTTGTACCTTCAAAGAGGGACTTTGGCCTCTCTTTCTTCTCCCAATATGCTGTGTTCCAAAATAAGAAACCCTCTCCTAGGGTGTATCACCATCTAGGACAAATGCTAACTGTTTTAAGAACAGCACCACCATCACATCTATCTGTCACTGTACAGACCAGAATGAGGACTAGCTAAAATGTAAGTATCATGTCAAAATGGAACTGCGGAACTTCATCACCAGAGGAATGAAACCAAACTAAGAACTAGCTTAAGTACATTAAGTCAAACAAAAAACTCTCAAACTGTCACCCAGATATTTTATATCTTTTTTTAATAGCAAAATTACCTTATGACCACTTAGTTATGCAGCAAAAAAGCTTGTGGCAACAATGTCTATGGCAAAAATGCTACCTAGTAAAAGTATCTAGAACCATTCTACTGATGGCACTACTAATGATGACTTTCAAGTTTTCCAAAGAATTTCTGTACATGTAGTTGAAAGTAATGTTTTAAAAGTTACATTAAATCTGTAAACAATATAATAAATACATTAGTTTTGAATGAGTAGCATTACCTGGGGTTTATAGAATGATTTTATTTGCATAAAGCTTTGAAAGATTCTTTACTTAAAATTTTCGCACCTATTTTTTTGATTTGATAATCCTTGTATCCTACTAAAAGTACTGAATGAATTGTAAAGGTTGTATAAAGGTAAAAGTACTGAATGAATTGTAAAAGTACTGAATGAATTGTATGAATGAATTTGTATAAATGAATTGTATAATTTAATTTTAAAATTAAATTATAAAAATGTTTTGTTTAATTATACTTCTAAGATTTTTACCTACCACATACTTGCTAGGTAGAAATATCCTGGAATACCAAAAACCTAAGGCTGGCCTATAGTGTTCTATTTGCCCTGATATTCCTTATGCAGTATTAGAGATTTATAGCATAATGAATGCTGCTTCTTTTTCCACTTTAGTTTCCAGACAGGCCAGACCACATTTGGAGGAAGAAGAATAACAGGAGAGATATATAGGCTTCTGAGCAGGTAAGTTCTCTGGTCAACAATCAAGATATGTAACTGGGAACTAGATGAGAGACTAGCTACTTGTATAACAAGCCCTCTGCCAATTTAGAGCTATGCATCATCCCCAAAAGATTCCTTTTGGAAAAAGAATATTTCTCAAATCTGCTTTTTTGGGTGAGAAAAGCAAAAAAATGATCCATAAAACTAATATACTACTTGCACAGTATATGTAGGTACTGATTTGGGCCTTACAAAGTCACCCTTACTCCACGCAAAAGAATGTGAATCATAAGTTTAATTATGAAAATTTCTTCTTCAATAAAAGAAAATAAAATAACTCCTATTTAAATAAAGTAATTTTTGTAAACTGTAAACTTTATATTATGTTAGCTTCCAAAGCCTGTTTTCAATTTTGTCTTACTAGTTAAGTTCATTTTAAACAATGTTTCTGCAACTAGAAAGGCTTATGGTCTAAGTAAGAGCTAATATATTTTCATAACCTTTTATTTCCCATATAAAGTACATGTATGCGTGTGCAGCAATTTATATGCCAAGTAACATTAATCAATAGGTAAGGGTAAATTTTATTCTATATTTGTAGTGATGGAAATTTTTAAAAAATCAGATTTAATGGTTCAAATTGGTTTGTTAAATTTTAACATGCCAAAATTAGGAAATTTAAATAAAAGTAATATGGCTATGGATGGACCTGGAGATTATTATGCTAAGTGAAATAACCCAGTCAGAGATAGACAAATACTATGATCTCACTTGTATGTGGAATCTAAAGAACAAAAATACACTGACGGACAAAACAGAAACACAGGCACGGACACATGGAACACATTGACAGCGGCAGAGGGGAGTGGGGAGGGGGGACTGGATGAAAGAAGGTGAAGGGATTAGCTGAAGGACATATATGCATGACCCAACAAAGAAATGCTGTGGAAGGGTTGGGGGGAACGGGTGGAAGCAAGCAAAGTTGGAGGAGAATGGGGATACCTGTATTAATGTCAACAATAAAAATGAAGAAAAATTATAGAAAAGGAAATGAAAGGAAAAAAACCCAAGGTACGTATTCTTAACAATTTCTTCAAATAGGATATAGAAAAAGTCATATGGCTATTTAAATAATTAGTAAACTGAAAACAAAGATAATTTTTTTGTAAATTCAAGTCATGTCTATAAATAGTAGCATTCTAAGATACTGTATTACAAGGTTGTATTTGGCTTGAATAAGAAGGTGGTTTATTCATAGAAGCCATGAAAGTATAAACAGTGTAATAGAGGCTTTGGAGTCAGTCTGATTTGAATTCAAATTATGGATCACACACTAGATGGCTGTTCTTGGCTAAGTTTTCTTACACATAACATGACAATAATAACCACTTAAAAGATTGTTTTAAGGATCAATTTAGGAAATTTATGTAAATTGCTTAGCACAGCAAATGATATACAGTGATTAATAAATGACGCTACTCACTACACACAGTTTCCCCAGTACACAAATACTGGGTTGGCCAAAATGTTTTCTTCTATAAGATGACTCTATTAGCGCTTAGTTGTCTTCAACTTCATTCAAAACAATTTTGTTAGATTGTATTGTGACAGCTGTCATATCAGCATGCATTAAAAAAAACATCAATATTGGTGAATTTTTGTGAAGCCATTTTAATATGGAAGATGGAAGAAAATACACAACATTTTTGGCACAGTATGCTTTATTATTTCAAGAAAGATAAAGACACAAATGAAATGCAAATAAAAAAATTTGTGTATGGAGAAGGTGCTGTGACTGACTGAAGGTGTCAGGGTGGTTTGCGAAGTTTCATCCTGGAGATTTCTCATTGGGTGATGCTCCATGGTCAGGTATATCAGTTTAAATTGATAGCAATTGAATCGAGACATTAATTGAGAACAATCAATGTTACAGCACACAGAAAATAGCCGACATAATCAAAATATCCAAATCAATAAATCATTGGTGAAAATGAAAAATGTGTCTTTTATTTTATGGAAAAAACTAAACATGACTTTTTGGCCAGCACAACATATTTACATGCATTTCATCTTGATTCATTATAGTTATCTATAGTAAAAAATTTAAGTAGACTATTATTTCAATATTATTTACAAGTTTAAATAAGAAAATTAAAAGATTTAGATTCTAAAATCATATGCAATTGCATACTAAAAGCATCAAAAACAGAACCTCAAAATCCTGTAAGACTCCTACCCTCAAGTAAGAATTGCTAATATTCTTGACAGATTCATTGACTTTTTAAAAAAAATTTAAATTTATTTTTTAATTGTTCAAGTAGTTTTCTGCTCCCCCCAACCCTAGCCCAACCCCCCAGACTTCCCCACTTCCCTTCCGCCTCCACCCCCCCATTATTGTCCATGTGTCCTCTATAATTGCTCCTGCAAACCCTTCACCCTTTCCCCCTAAAATTCCCTCCACTCTCCAAGACACTGAAATTGAGAGATTCATTGACTTTTAAAGCAACCAGTTCGAGCAACCTCTCTCAGATGGGGGAGTGAGGAATGAAAGTTTAAGAGTTTGAGTGAGACAGTGAGCACGCAAGTACGCAAGCACTTTCTCTAGGAGAGAGACAGAACTTGATACAGAAAGAGACTGAGATTAAATCTTGATTATACAGTTTGAGCCCCTGGACTGATCAACACTTGAAACTATCATCTCTTGTACTTTTCTGTTATGTGAGCCAATAAAATGCATTCCTTACCCTCCTCCCATTTTGGCTTATGCCTACTGATTGAGTTGGGTTTCTGAAACTTACAATTAAAATGTTCTTTATTAACATACTAATAATTATGTGTGAGGATAGAGCAATTAAATAGAAAGGTTTTATTTCTATCACACACATCAGAATTCTTTAATAAGTATGAATTTGGTGCTTATACTCAGAATATTGATTCCAGAGCTTGTGTCCTTAATCACAATTTGGTAAATGGCAGCACTATTACAATTATGCCACATAATGACATTTTAGTCAAAAGAACACATACATGGGACTTCTGCCAAGATGGCGGCATAGGTGGACGCACTGCACTGCCGCTCACAACCAGAGAGTTTAAACAACGAACTCAATAGTGAAAAATAAACAACCAGAATGGACAGAGTCGAACTGAGGGGAAGTCCGACACCCAGGAAGTTGGGGAGGACGTACATCCAGGCCGGTAAGCGGGGCAGAACCGAGAGGAGGAGCGGAGTGAGAGGCAGTTTGCCCGGAGGGACTCACCCCACGAGCGCCTAACCAAAGCACAACCCCGAGCAATGGGTGAACCTCGCAGGCCGGCAGCATAACTGGAGAGGCCAGTGGGAACCAGCAGGGCCGAGACTGGCGGAAAAGGCAGTGGGGAACTGGGGAGCAGAGGGTGATAGGGAGTGGCGGTGAACGGCAGACGCCATTGCTCCCTCCCAGGCCCCGCCCCCAGAGGAAACGTCACAAAAAAGACCCAGGTTGCCAGGCACCGACAAACACCTAAGCCTCCGACAGGTGAGCTGAGATAAAAAAGAATGAAAATGGCCAAAATGAAAGATCAGAACAAATTACAACTAACGGACAAAGACATAACCAAATTAACAGATGCCCAGTTTAAAACACTGGTAATCAGGATGCTCACAAAACTGGAAGAAAGGTGGACGCAAATAGATGAACAAATGAAGAATACGATAAAGATAATGGAGGAAGATTTACAGGGAACCAATAGGGAAAAAAAGGAATCTGGGACTCAAACCAATGGGGTGGACCAGAAGGAAGAAACAAGAATTCAAAAAAATGAGGAGGGACTCAGGAACCTCAGAGACATTTGTAAACGACCCAACATCCAGATCATATGGCTGCCAGAAGGACAAGAGGAACACCAAGAAATTGAATGTATTTTTGAACAGATAATGAACGAGAACTTCCCAAATCTGGCAAATGAAATAGGCTTCCTGGAAGTCCAAGAAGCTCAGAGAACCCCAAAGAAGCGGGACCCGAAGAGGAACACACCAAGGCACATCATAATAACATTACCCAAGGTCAAGAATAAGGAAAGAATCTTACAAACAGCAAGAGAAAAGGAGACAGTTACCTACAAAGGAATTCTCATAAGACTGTCAGCGGATTTCTCAAAGGAAACCTTCCAAGCAAGAAGGGGCTGAAGAGAAATATTTCAAATCATGAAAAGCAAGGACCTACAACCAAGAATAATCTATCCAGCAAAACTGTCATTTAGAATGGAAGGGCAGATAAAGTGCTTCTCAGATAAGGTCAAGTTCAAGAAGTACATCATCACACAGCCTTTACTATATGAAATGTTAAGGGGTTTTATATTAAGGACTCATGAGAGAAGGCACCAAAGCCAGATCAGCTACCGGGGAACTCAGATCAGCCACAGCCAAGACGCTTGTGAGGTAAACAAGCAAAATACAACCAGAGAAACAAATTATAACCAGAGACATTGAAATTTAGAACAATCTAGCAGTAAGCAGAGGGGAGGGGGAAGGGGAGAATGGGGACAAGGGTATTCAGGAACTGCTATAAAGGTCACATGGACAAAACCAAGAGGTGGAAGCAAGGGAGGGAGGTGGGTTTGCCTGGGGTTGGGGGTGGGGGGTAAATGCAGACAACTGTAGGTGAACAACAATAAAATAAAAAATAAAAAAAAAACAAAAAACTAACACATATATGACAGTGGTCCCATAAGACTGTAGTAAAGCTGAATTTCCCACACGAAATGAAGGGTATGTGGTTCAAGAGGAAAGTTTTTTTCCTCTGACAGGAGCAGTATCTGTGGAGCTTGGCAGTAGATTACTGCTTACTCACAGCACCTCAATTTTAAGTGCAGATTACATCCCTGTCAGCCACTGGCCTGTTTCAGCACAGAGGAGCCTGTCCCCTGAGCACTAAATATTCAGGGGGTGCTAGAGACCTCCCAGATCTATTTCAGTAGTCAGAATACATTGTTGTAAGCTCTTTGTTGAGGACCTAACATCCTGTACAGGACACAGGTCCACAGAAGCAACCTTAGCAGATATTTAAGTGCCACTGCCACTTCAGTAAAAGCTCTCTGTGGTATAAAAAATAAATCTCCAAAGTCAAAATATTCAGAGTTCTATACCCCGCCAGGTTAAATATCCCCTTTTTTATGAATGTCATGAAGTTCCTTAATCTGACCACTGCTCCAATACGCAATAGTCAAAACCACATTGCCATGGCAATTCCTGGTGTTCCTTCGTCTCTCCATCTGGATTTCTTATTCATACTGATCCTTTCGCTCCCTCCTCACAGTCACTTGTTATGGTGATCTAACACCTTACCAGCCAGTTTCTCCTCAATATTTCTAATCAATCCAGCCCACATCCCTGTTCATGGAGCAGCATTGCCAGCCTTGCTGTTCCATTTCTGACCCTGTGAAAAAGAAGCAGGGGCGGCTTGTGGGACAGTGTTTTATGAAATCTACAGTAGGGTGCAGTAATATCCTAGGCCTTCACATCACTCACCACTCACTTGCTGATGCACCCAGAGCAACTTCCATTCCTGCAAGCTCCATTCATGGTAAGTGCCCATACAGGTGCACTATTTTAAAATTTCTCATGCCATATGTTTAGATACACAAATACTTACACCTTGTGTTACAACTGCCTACAATATTCAGTAGAGTAACACTCTGTACAGGTTTTAGCTTAGGAGCGATAGGTTATACTGTATAGCCTAGATGTATAGTAGGCCATACCTTCTAGGTTTGTGTAAGTTCACCCTATGATGTTCTCAAACAATGAAATCACCTAACAATGCATTTCTCAGAATGTATCTCTATTAATGTATCACGTTAAGCGACACATGAACATACACATCCCTGAGATGTAACAGAATACTTTTCTAAGACAAGGTTGCATATATGTATATGCATCTGTTATTTAACCATATATTTAAACATTTTGTAAAGAGAATCAAAGAGCAACAGAGACTGCAATGCTGCAAATTGTATTTCCCTATTCTTAAAAATCTAGATAAAAAGATATTTAAGAAATTATTTTCCGTCTACGGCCATACCACCCTGAACGCGCCCGATCTCGTCTGATCTCGGAAGCTAAGCAGGGTCGGGCCTGGTTAGTACTTGGATGGGAGAAATTATTTTCCCCAAAATTTCTCTTCTATATTTATTGGAAGAAGTGTACAATTCAAAACCTGTTTCTTCCGTTATAAAAAAGATGTCATCTCTGTATTTGTACTTTAAATATGTCTTCCATCCAGATCAATGGGAAGTGCTATGCAAAGCATGACTGTGGAGATATACCTAAGAATCTTACTAACTAATCTTGCCTTTTTCAGCAAAGAGACTCACCTACAAGAAGTACTTGTTTAGGGAGAAGGTAAATGAACACTCAAACTTGAGACTTCTGTTGTGGAAGGTGCTATACAACCTGGCACTAGCATTTACAGGCATCTATCCAATTAGTCACAAACAGGATACAGATGGGATTGTCTTGTACACTACAAACAAATCACAGGACATCCCCAGCTGTAAGATCTAAACTACAAGAGAGTTATCTATTCCACTCCGGGGTTATAAAGTTATACTGACTCTATAGTCAGAATAAGTATTCTAAAGAGTTTGGAATGAAGACAAAACTATCTTTCAAGAAAAGTGTTTCAGAAGGCCAAAACGAACTAGAAGTCAAAGAATATCCACAGGGAACACCAGAAACTGTCCTGTTTTCCCCAAGCATCTTTTAACTGAGACCAGGTGTTTACCTGAGGTCTCCCTGGGGGAGCAGAGTTGTGTTTTCTGTAGGTCACATGTTTTGTATTCAACTTGAAATGTCAAGTTGACAAGGAGTAATATAACATCTCCAAACTTTACAATTCTATTGAAATCTACACACTACAAAGCACTTTAACCACAATGTCCTCAGAATAATTCTGTGAGATGGCAGAGTTGGTGTTACCACGACTTTTTAAGGAAAAGGCATATATAGTTTAGTGAAGTTAAGTAAATTACTTAAATTCACACAGAGAGTTAATTAGAAAAGTAAGGATTAAAAACAGGTCTCTGAAATTCTCTCTAAAGTACCATGGTATTCCAGGAATAAATACAACTCTCTTGCTAGGTGCTTGGAATATATCATCACATTTAATTCCACAAAATTTTGGGGGTGTTTATATATATGCATGTATAATTTTGTTTGAAACCTTCAAACAGTCTTTCCATCCTTTGGTAAACATTTGTATTCCAAATTCTCAATGTGTGGGTGGATGTACAGATCTAGAAAAATATGCTCTGAAGTACCATCAAAATACAAGTTGCTACACAATAAAGTTTTTAGACATGTAGAAATAAAAAAAGGAAAAAAGTGAAAAATCAAGTTTCAAGTCATAGTTTTAAGAACTTTAAAATGAGGCACAATTGTCATAATTCACAATCTCTGACTGACTGATGACAGAGATCACAACTGAGGAAAGTGGGCCAAGTAATGAGTTATTCGGTGGAGGAAGTTTGTCATGCTAAGAAATGTGGTTTATTTTGTACAATTTTTTTAGATTAAAAAATTTCTCAGCTTTATTGCAGATTATATACATATTATTTGTTATTGTTATTTCCCTAAACTTTGTTTTCTTTGAGGCTTGACTCTCTCTGCTGCAGCTTTGCCAACCTCATTCTTTTTTTTTTTTTAAAGATTTTATTTATTTATTTTTAGAGAGAGGAGAAGGGAGGGAGAAAGAGAGGGAGAAACAGCAATGTATGGTTGCCTCTCATATGGCCCTCATGGGGACCTGGCCCGCAACCCAGGCATGTGCCCTGACTGGGAATTGAACCGGGACCCTTACCTCATCCTTTTTAGAAACCTAATCTCCTGGCTGATGAGGGGTAATTGAGTTGTAATATTAAAATGCATCTTAGTACTAAATCTTGAATTTGGGTAGTACCAATGACAAAGTGCCCTGAATCTATGACAGTTACCGGTTTACTTAAAATTACTCAAAAGTTGACATTGAAATTAAGAACAATCTAACAATAGCCAGAAGGGAGGGGGGAGGGGAAAATGGGGACGAGGGTTTTCAGGAACCACTATAGAGGTCACTATAGAGGACACATGGACAGAACCAAGGGGGAGGGTTGAGGCAGGGGAGGGAGGTGGGGTTGGAGGGAGTGAGGGGAAGGGAGGGGAGAGGATGCAGACAACTGTAATTGAAAAACAATAAAGTAATAAAAATAAATAAATAAAAATAAAGCCTAGAATAAAGAAACAACAACAAAAAATAAAATTACTCAAAAGTTACTCAAAATTTAAAAATATTTGCCTATATTTTCTTTTATTCTTTTTTTTTTAATTTCTTTTTTTCTTTTTTTTTAAGATTTTATTTATTAATTTTCAGAGAGAGAAGGGAGGGAGAAAGAACAATGTATGGTTGCCTCTCACATGGCCCTCACTGGGGACCTGGCCCGCAACCCAGGCATGTGCCCCAACTTTGAATCGAACCGGGACCCTCTGGTTCCCAGCCCGCGCTCAATCCACTGAGCTACACCAGCTGGGCTATTTTCTTTTATTCTTAAAAGCAGTGTCTAATCTAGATTTTACTATTTTAAATTCACGTTTTTCTGATTTTTGTATATAAAATTAATAAAGGATTACTGACATACTAAGTAATGTACACAACTCTTCATTTTTGGATATGTCATGCTATCCCAAATATTTTTAGGAGTACTGACATTCCTTCCAAAGTAACAATTGCTGTCTATCAACTTAACAAATGTTTTCAAATTTTGTTAGAAAGCTATTTTTTCAATTAAAAAATATAAACTTGATTGCATTCATTTTATATGAAAGCTTCAGACAGAAAGCCCATGCTATGCTTAATGACCAATCCTCTGTCTGTATTGATTGCCTGATTGATAACTACTTATATACTAAGGTTATTATTAGTAAGCATAAAATGTTGATTCATTAGGCTAAAAAAGGTTTAAAACATAAAATAAATCAACAAAACCCTATGATTTGGTAAACCACTTTAAAGAGAAAAACCTATGGGATGTATTATACCAATAACCCACATGTCAAAGCACAACTGCCACCTTAGAAAAAGAAAGTACATCCGAGCAGCATCATGTTCTAACACTAGTTTAGCAAACCAGGAGCTGTCAAGTTCCAATAACCTATTATTCACACCTCTTTAATCACTGCCACAGAGTTGATTATAAATAGCCTCATACATTTTTAAATAAGGTCATTCTGAAATGAAACAAAGAAGGTAGTAAATATTCTTGTACATAAGGAATTCAAATCTTAACACAAAAGAACTGTGTATTGCTCAAATGTTCAACATAAAGAAAGCTAACAAAACCTACGTTAACTATGTCAAGTATGCACTCTATGCGGATTCAGTGAATAACTAAATTGCAGCACCATTTAAACACAGCAGCTTAAAAAAAAAACTACTTGCCCCCAAAATTTCACAGACATTACTGACATCTTAGGCATAATTTATGGTATAATAAAAGTAAAATATAAGAATCAGTTTGTTGATTTACCTGGAACAATGCTATGCAAAGTCAAAGTAAAAAGACTATAAGGAAAATTTACAGTCTCATCTGGATGCCGTGGGCTATTCATTACTCCATACAGCTAATATCCTAAATTATTTCTTCAGTATGAATTTATGAAGACATGTATTAGAGAAATAGTGAAATGTTTTAATGAAGTGGCAGAATAATTTTCAGAAAAAAATAAATTAAAATTGAGAATAAGGGGATAAAGTACCACATAAAAGGCAAGGATCTAAAATAATAAGCTGAAACCAACTAACCAAAACAAAACGAACACAACAAAAACAACAAAGACAAAAGTAACAATTTGGCTTCATATAGTGTCCTTCATAACAACTGATTTTCACAGAATCTCTAAGAAATTACTCTCCCAATTACTCTCCCAATGACGCTCCGAGCAGGACAGTAAGACAGGTAGAAGCTTCACTACCGGTGTTCATGGGAGCAGCACTCTACTAAAATTCCTTGTTTAAGAACTTTAAGACTAACAAAATCAAAAGACTGGGCCTGCAGAACAGTTGATACTACTAAGTAACTACAATCAGATTTGCTTTAACTATTTTAAAATTTCCTAAAAAGTTTTCAGACTTCATGAAGTTTTCAATCTTGAAGTTTTCTGGATGTACACATTTGCTACATAATCTACTCTCCCCCATTTTTCCCATTACTTCTTACAAGCGTGCCTGCTTACAGAGAACTTAAAAGATAAAAACATCTGAGGAAGAGATAAATTCGAGGTTTCTGACAACTTAAGTTACTTAAACATGATCTTTATACATTTACATTATATAGTAAACAAAACTTTTGGGAGTACAGCCACCGCATGAGCCTTTGTTATCAGCGTAATTTGAAAGCAGAAAACAAGTTAGAAAGGTATATATGGTATTACAATATATAGATGTTTTAGAGTCTATTAAAAATCACATGCATATCCCAACTTTCACTAAATTATTCCTTTCACCTGTTTGCAGAACTGTTAGCTTAACACATTATTTCTTGCGCAATAAAAAGTCACCTCTTAGACTCTGTTTTCCATCCATAAAATATTTTTAAACAAAAAATTTAGTTAGTTGTAGTCAGTTAAATATCTTCTGACAAGGTAAATACTAAGAGAAAATGGTTGACCACAGAGAAAACCATGAAACTAATTTTTGCCCATATTCCAGAAGCGCTACATAAAATATCATATACTTCTTAATTCTATATTCCTATGCACAGTCATAAATATTTTATAGAATTAATTCTCATATTAAGTACATTTCTGAAACAGAAGCTATTTCTTCCAAGGCCATAATTCTAATAATGCTACTGTACCATCTTTAATGCTGCTTTTCAATAGTAAAATATACAAGGATCTTTAGTGGAGAAGATAATCTGAAGATACTATCTCTGATGTTAAATATGAATATAAAATTACTTTTCTTAGCAGTCCAAATACTATACAACCTTAAAATTATTCCTCATTTACAACCTTAAAAATATAATATACATTTAAAAATATAGGTATCTTTGAAGATCTTTGGTTAATACCCCAAACCTAAAGATTCTGGGATGATAGTTCTTCTTCTTCTTTTTATTCTTGTTCAAGTACAGTTGTCTCTATTTTCCTCCATCTACTCCCCCTCTCCTCACCCATCCCCACCTCTCACACTCAATCCACCCTCCTTTGGCTTTGTCCATGTGTCCTTTATACATGTTCCTTGATGACCCTTCCCCTACTTTTCCCCCATTATCTCTTTCCCCAATCCCATCTAGTTACTGTCAGTTTGTTCTTTATTTCAGTATTATTCTATTTCATTTCCTCACAAGTTAACTAAAATGTAAAGAATTATAATGAATTTCCTTGGCTATTGCTGTACTCTATGTCAAGCACTTTGCTTTTCCTATAGTTTCTGGAGTGATTTACAGGGTTTCAAGACATAAAAGCTTTGTCCCAGCCACAACATCTTTTTGGAAGACTGATCTTATGTTTTTAAAGTCTTTTTTTTTTAAGATTTTATTTATTTATTTTTAGAGAGAGGGGAAGGAGAAAGAGAGGGAGAGAAACAGCAATGTATGGTTGCCTCTCACATAGCCCTCACTGGGGACCTGGCCTGCAACCCAGGCAGGTGCCCCGACTGGGAATCGAACCGGGACCACTTGGTTCCCAGCCCACGCTCAATCCACTGAGCTACACCAGCCAGGCTGATCTTATGTTTTTAAAACATACTGGCCAGTTGAGGGTTGGGTAACAGAGACTTCTACACCAGAATAACGAAACTAGCTATAGAAAGGATGGCCAGTAATTAAAATATCTATCCATGAAGCAAAGTAAAAGAAATTTATCAGGGTCAGGGTCTGTATCTGAGGGAATTGTATCTGGTCATCTAAAGTCAAGTGGGTGGAAATACTGTGATTTGGGTTCAAGCGATTTATTGAGAATTTGTCATGTGTCAGGAACTATGGTTAAGAAAATGAGTAAGTCAATTTCTATCACCACTGATCTCACTAGTAGGGCAAACATGTAAATAAGTAAGTTATAATACATTATGACAGGTGTAACCAATATAAACACCTACAACCTGGTAGAGAAGAAACAGAAAAGAAGGATTGGAATTCTCAAGGATGGACACTGGGGACAGGTTTCTAGAAATGAAAATGCTTTAGCAGAGAGAAGACGTCTAAGCTCCCCCCACCCCAAGCTAGTTTTTAATAGGTAAACCAATCAGATCAAAAAGCGAGATGCAGGTCATTTTAGAAAGAGAAAAGGAAACTGCTTGTTCCAATGAAATTCACAGGTTAGTCCTAAATTAGGAAAACTGCGAAAGACTGAAGACCTTAAGTTATATGCACGATACTCGGTTTTGCCAAAGGACAGAGGTTGAATTCGTGTGTGAATGCTACTTCAATTTTAAGACTGTATTTGTTTTTAGCCATATAATTTGAAATCATTGGTTGATTAATGCTACATGATTTCTCCTACACATTCATGTCTGGCCCTTCTTAATAAAAGCCATGACCCCACCTGTACTATTCAAGGTACCCTGGAATAGCATGACAATACTCCTCCAGGCCACTGTGGCTGCATCAGCTAAAACTTGCTGACACAACTGCCTATGCCCTGATCTGGTATAATTTCCCAACCATCCTCAGGGTTCCCTCCACCATCCACACACAGCTATCCTATCTTGAACGGCTGGAGCTGTAACCAATCATCTCCCCTAAGCTAGGAATCCTCCTCTATGTCCTCAAATGGATCCAAGAATGGCAATAAGTAGTATAACAGATGGCTTTTATTTGTTATCTGATGAGGCTGTTCTTCAGTGAGTGATAGGAGGATAAAGATCCTGCTCATAGTTTTATTTTTAGAAAGAAATTGGTCCTCAGCCAATCAAAAACAATAAACAGCTTGGGTGGTTAATGGGATGTTCTGGGGAACCTGAACATCTATGGAATGGACAAAGAAAAGGGAAAAGGAACCATCAAAGACATGGGGAGACTAAGAAGAGCATGACTTGGAAGCCAAAAAATGCAAGAGATTTCATAAAGAGGCAAGTGAGGCTGGCAGAATTTTACGATGACTGACTCCCAATGATCCATGTCTTTGTATAATTTCCTCCTCTCAAGTGTGGAGGGGAGCTATGAATATGATGAGATAGCACTCCCACAAATGTAGAGGGATTTTGCAGATGTAATTAAGGTTCCTAATCAGTTGACTGTGTTTATCAACAGAGATTATCCTGAGGAGGCCTGACTTAATTAGGCAAAACCTTTGAAAGAGGGCTTAGGCCTCCCCTGGGATCAGAAACTTGCAGCAGAGACTCTCTCTTCTGGCATCACTGAAGAAGCAAGGAGTGAACTGCCTTTGGAAAGGGGCAGGATTTCTTTAAGAGTAAGGAAATGAATTCTGTCAATAATATGAAGGAGCTTGGAAGAGGACCTTGAGCTAAACATGAAGAGGGCAGCTTGTCTGATACCTTGATCACAATACTGAGCAACAGACCCAGTTAAGCTCTGTCTGGACTCCTGACCCATAAAAATTGTGAGATGATAAATGTGTGTTGTTTAAACCACTAAATTTGTTGTAACATGTTATGCAAAGATAGAAAGGTAATTTCTTATGCAAGGTCCCAACTTTTCTAAGAGTAAAGAAGAACTGAGATTCAATCTTTAGGTTGTCAGGTCCCTGAAAAATGTGTTAGGACTTATGAGGGGCTGTATTTTTAGCAGAGATAATTGAAGAAGAAACTTACTAGTATAAATAAGAACCAAGAGGAGGTAAGAGAAAGATGTAGTTAATTGATAAAAGAGTCTCATGGTTCATCCAGGGCATTCCAGACACTGAGGCTGAGAAAGACAGGAAAATTCCACACAACATTTAGTAGGTATGGAGCCAATATACTGTTTGCTTTGCTTGGATCTGATTAGACAGACTATCCTATCTTATTCACTGATTCTATATCCTCAGCTCCCAGCCAGTCCATGGAACATTTTAAGCCCTCAAACATATATTATTAAATAAATGAATGAATGAACAAATGAACAAATGACCTTCACACTGGTCAAGGTGAAGAGGCAGTTCAAAATATCTCAAACTGAGGAAAAATTAATACAAGTTGACCCCACTCTTTGTGACTCCTTGATAATATCAATTTAACTCATGGTCAAAGTATGAATAGCTTGAAATATTACAACAGAGACAGTGATATACAGGCATACCTCATTTTATTGCGCTTCACAGAGCATGCCTTTTTTTTTTTTAAGTAATTTGAAGGCAACACTCTCCACCAGCAAAAAAAATTATGACTCACTTTGTTGCAGTGGTCTGGAACTGAACCTGCAATATCTCCAAGGTATGCCTGTAGTCATCATCCAGCTAATCCACAATTATTTACTAAGCGCCTACTATATGCCGGATGCTAGAATGTCCTCCTAACTGATGTCTCTGGATTCAGTCTAGCTGTTTTCTTAGCCAATTTCCACATATCAACCAGAGTAATCTTTTACAGATGAATCGTCTTATTTTATCTCCCTATTCAACATCTTTTATTGGTTTCTTATTACATTAAGGATAAAAGCTGAAGTCAACTTGGTTTCCTTAATCTGGCCTCTGCCTTCTTTTCTAGCTTTAGCCCTTGCCACTCACCTTATCACCTCAGAGTATTCATGCACGTCACACCCTCTGCCTGGAACATTCTGTCTTTGTCTACCTCCTACTCACCCATCAGGTCCCAGTTGAAATCACTACTTAAATGTTACTTCTTTAAAGATCTCCCAATATAAATTACCCCTTCCACACAGCATTAATCACACAGTTTGTAGTTATATTACATGATTACTTTCCTCCATTATACTGGAAACTTCACTGGATCAGGGACTCTGTCTGTTTTCCTTAGAGAAATATCACCAGTACTAGCAACACTTAGTATATATTTGTTGAATACATAATAGTAAAGGTCTAGAAGACTATCAACAACAGATGAAAGCTATTTGCCCCACCAGTTAGAACCACAGAGCCCTACCTAGTAACATGTCACTCTAGAACATAATTCCTAACCTCAGTGGAGTGCAGAGGCAAGCAGCCAAGACAACTATCACCATCTCTACTACTCCCCCAACCCATCATAAAACACAAAATAAACATCAAACACCACCAGAACTAAAAACAAAGTGCTTATTTTCTTTTTTTAAATATTGAGCTACTGTGTAGAATTTTAAAATTCTTAAGAATTTCACTTCTGGTGGGGACAGTACACCAACTGCAAGGAACAACATTTTGCAGAAAAGCTAGTTTGGCATTCAAGAGCAAAGTTCCTGGCTTTGGGTCCAAGATGGTGGAGTAGGAAGATCCTGAGCTCATCTCTCATTGACATCAAAACTACAACTACATGTAGAACAGCCATCTCTGAGAATGACCAGGAGACTAGAGAACAGATTTTCTACAACTATGGATATAACTAAAAAGCCACACTGAGATGAGTAGGAGGGGCAGAGCCAAGTCTCAATCCTGTCAGGACCTATCCTACCCCCACTCCCCATGATGTGACTCATAAGTGGGAACGATATCACAATTGCAGAGGCTTCCCCCAAAGAGTGAGGGGTCTGACCCCCCAGCCTAGAGGACCTGCACCAGGAAGAGGATACTTCATAACATCTGCCTCTGAAAGCCAGCAGGGCTTATGGAGGAAACCGAGGCTCACTCTTTCTAAGTCCCAGCACAGAGCCAGCAGTTTGAAAAGCACCTGGCTCATATATGAAGGTGATACACTGACTAACTTTAGGGCATGTGTTGGAGGAACAGGAATCTGTTGGAACTTTCTACAGAGTCAGAAATGCTGGTGGACGCCATTTTATTCCCTTCTTCATGCTCCTTCCATCTAGCAGGTTTGACACTGGCAGGTGCCATTTGTGATCCCCTTGATTAACCCTGTTAACACTGTTCACCCCACCATGGTGTTTCCCTGAGAACCCACCTGAGTGGCATTCCTCCAAAGCAGCTCCTGTTCTGCCACACCTGGTAAGTGGCTTCAGTCAGCATCAGCACACAGCAGCGTGTCTGCAACAGTCGAGGCTGGGCCTCACAGCCTCCCACACCAAAGGCCTAACCTACACACCAGTGCACATGCAACAGCTGGGACCAGGCCTCACACACAGGTGGGTCAGGGACTAGCCTTGCCTGCCAGTATATCTTCAGCAGTTGTGGCCCAGCCACAGCAGGAGGCTATGTTAGTCCACCCTGGGAATACCTCTACAGCCACCTGGCTCTGAAGAAAACGGGGGATTCCACCACTCAGCCCCACAATACACCCTCTAAATAAGTCCACTTTTTCAAGACCTGGAGATGTAGCTGTCTTACCTAATACATAGAAACAAACAGGCAAAATGAGAAAACAAAAGAACACGTTCTAAACAAGAAAACAAGACAAAACCCCAGAAAAAGAACTAAGTGAAACAGAGACGAGTTGTCTACTAGGTAGAGAGATTCAAAGTAATAGTCATAAAGATGCTCATCAAACTCTGCAGACAAGCAGAGATCTTCAACAAAGATAAAAATTGTAAAAAAGAACCCATTAGAACTGAAGAATATAACAACTGAAATAAAAAAACATACATTGGAGAGAATCAACAGCAGATCAGATGATGCAGAAGAATGTATCAATGATCAGAAAGACAGAATAATGTAAATAACCCAGCTGGAAGATCAGAAAGAAAAAAAGTTAAAGAAGAATGAGGATAGAATAAGGGACATCAGGGACAACATCAAGCTTATTCATTTCATAGGGGTCCCAGAAGAATAAGAAAGAAAAAAAAAGGACAGAAATCCTACTTAAAAAAATAATGTCTAGTAACTTCCCTAACTTGAAGAAGGAAATAGATATCCAAGTACAGGAATCACAGAAGATCCCAAACAAGATGAACCCAAAGAGTCACATGCCAATACACATCATAATTAAAATGTTAAAAGTTAAATATAAAAAGAATTATCTTAAAAACAGCAAGAGAAAACAACTAATTGTGTACAAGGGAACACCTGTAATAATATCAGCTGATTTTTCAACAGAAACTTCCTGGCCAGAAGGGAGTGCATGCAACCTCATGAAAGGGAAAAACCTACAACCAAGATTACTCTGCCCAGCAAGGTAATCATTCAGAATTGAAGGAGAGATAAAGAATTTCCCAGACAAGCAAAAGCTAAAGCAGTTCATCACTAGTAAACTGACATTACAAGAAATATTAAAGGAAATTCTTTAAGCAGAAAAGTACAAAACTAGAAATATTAAAATACATTAAAAAATCTCACTAGTAAAGGCAAACACATAGTAAATGTAGTAGACCAACCTCTTACAAAGCCTTCATGAAAACAACTAAAATGGCAATAAGTACATACCTATCAATAATTACTTTAAATTTAAATGGTCTAAGTGCTCCATTCAAAAGACACAGGGTAGGCTTAACAGATAAAAAAAAAAGACATACACATGTGATGCCTACAAGAGATTTATCTTAGATATAAAGACACACACAGTCTGCAAGTTAGTGGATAGAGAAAGATATTCCACACAAAGAGAAATAAAAAGAAAGCTGAGGTAGCAACACTTAAATAGACTTTAAAACAAAGACTGTAACAAGACACAAGAGTAAAGTATTATAATAAAAGGATCATCCAAGAAGAGGATATAACACTTGTAAGTAAATATCTGTGCACCAACACAGGTGCACCTAAGTACATAAAGCAAATATTAACAGACATAAAATGAGAGACTGATAATAGTACAGTAACATTAGAGAACTTAATCACCCCGCTTACATCAATGGATAGATCATCCAGACAAAATCAACAAGAAAATATGGCCTGTAAGTGACACATTAGACCAGATGGGCTTTATTAATATGTACAGTACATTCCATCCCCAAGTAGTAGAATGCACATTCTTTTTATGTGCACACATACAGTCTTCAGGATGAATCATGTAAGGACACAAACCAAGTCGTAAGTTTAAGAAAAATGAAATAATATCAAGTATATTTTCCACAATGATATGAAACTAGAAATTAATTCTAAGAGGAAAACTGGAAAGAACACACATGGAGGCTGAACGACATGCTACCAAACAATCAGTAAATGGAGAAATCAAAGAAAAAATAAAAAATACCTTGTACAAATGAAAATGGAAACAATGTTACACAATCTGTGTAATGAGGCAAAAGCTATTCTAAAGGGAAAGTTTATAGCAATACAAGCCTACCTCAAGAAATAAGAAAAGTCTCAAATAAACTAACCTTCTACCTAAGAGAAGTAGAAAAGGAAGAACAAAGCCCAAAGTTAATAGAAGGAAAGAAATAATAAAGATCAGAAAAGAGGTAAATAAAATTGAAGACCTTACTCTCCCTGATTTCAAACCATACTACAAAGTTACAGTAATCAAAACAGTATGGTACTGACACAAACAGAGACATAGGTCAATGGAACAGAATAAAAAGCCCAGAAATAAAGCCACCCTTACATAATCAATTAAATTTACAACAAATGAGGGAAGAATATACAATGGGTAAAAGTCCTCAATAAATGGTGTTGGGAAAACTAGATACCTATATGCAAAAAAATTAAACTTGTCCACTTTCTTATGTCATAATAAAAACAAAGTCAAAATGAATAGAGTTAAATTTAAGACCCCAAACCATAAAATTCCTGGAAGAAAACATAGATAGTAAAACTCTGACATGATCTTAGAAATATATTTTTGGATACGATTCCCTGGGCAAGGGCAACAAAATAAAAAATAAACATATGAAACTACATGAAACCATTAAACTTTTGCACAACAAAAGAAACTATCAACAAAATTAAAAGGCAACCTACTGAATGGGAGAAGATATTTGCAAATGATATATCTGATAAGGGGTTGACATTCAAAATATATAAAGAACTTATAAAACTCAGCATCAGTAAAACAAAATCCAATTTAAAAATGGGCAGAAGATTTGCATAGACATTTCTCCAAAGACATACATATGGTGAAGAGACACATGAAAAGATGCTCAGTATCACTAATTATCAGAGTAATGCAAACATAATAAAAACCACAGTGAGATATCATCTTGCACTTATCAAAATGGCTGTCATCAAAAAGACAAGAAAAAGCAAATGTTGGCAAGAATGTGAATGAAAGGGAACCTTTCTGTACTGATGATGGGATTACAAATTAGCCCTGAAGGTTCCACAAAAAATTAAAAATAGGACTAACAGATAATTCAGCAATTTCAGTTCTGAGCATTTATTCAAAGAAAAAAAAACCCACTGATTTGAAAAGATATATACACTCCTATGTCTAATGCAGAATTATTTACAATAGCCATGATATTAAAGCAACCTAGGTATCCATCTACAGATGAATGAAGATGTGGCATAAGTATATAATGTAATATTACTCAGCCATAGAAAATAATGAAATCTTGTCTTTTGTGACAACATGGATGGACACAGAGGGTATTATGCTAAGTGAAATGTCAGATCAAGACAAATATTGTATCATTTCACTTATGTGTGAAATATAAAAAAACTAAAATGAACACACTAAACTAACAGATTCATAGACACAGAGTACAAACTGATAGTTACCAGAAGGTTGGGTAAGGGAGAGATGGGCAAAAGTTGAAGGGGATTACCAGGTACAAAGTTATAAATAAGTCGTGGGGATGTAATATACAGCATTGGTTAATAATATCAGTTAATAATATCACAATAACTTTGTATGGTGATAGATGGTTACTAGACTTCTTATGGTGATCATTTTGTAAATGATATAAATGTCATATCACTACGTTGTATGCCTGAAAATAATTTATTGGAAAATATTGTATATTAACTATACTTTAGTTAAAAAGGAGCTTTATGTTCTGGAATGAAAAAAAAAAAAGAATTCCAGTTCTAGAAAAACAAGTTTTTTAATCACTTATTTAAGGGATCTAAAATGTTTTTTAAATATATATTTCAAGAGCAAGAAAGTACAGAGTAACATTTAAAAAAATCCGATTAGTAAAAGGTATGAAAATTAAAGACTCTAAATTGGGCTCTGAACAATTCAGACAGTAAAATAATGATCATGTCACTTTTCTTTAGCCGTAAGACCTTTCAGTAACTTCCCACTGCCCTTATGTAGGAATTCCACTTCCTACGATGACCTGTAAAGCCCTTCACGACCGGTTCCTGTTATGACCATCCCCTACTAGTTAATATCTTCCAACCAAATGTATGTTCTGGCCTTAGAGAACTACTTCCCCCAAGCTGCCTTGCTCTCTTTTCACTACTGGGCCTTTGTTCATGCTCCTTGTCTCTGTCAGGATAATTTTTACTTGCCTCAGTTCAGCCATCCCTCCATCCAGAATTTCTGTATGGAAAGGCTTAGTGAAGGCATTCCAGACGGAGAAATGGTGGAGATTTGTCTTATGGCTGTATTTCCATAACAAAAACACATCACTACTTTGATTTTAAGGTTCACTGGGTGTACTCTGGGGAATTGAAGATTACCAGAGACTAAAATGTCCTAATTCCTTTCCTGGTACTGACACTGCTTCTACTGGAAAAGTTTGCCTGAGAGGCACTACATACTATTTAATATTTACTTATATTACAGAACTTATACTGTGTTAGGCTTGTCTGTTCACCTACCACTTCCACTAGCCTATGAGCAGGCTAACAGCACAGCCTATCTTCTCATGACTAGTTCTATATAGAGTTTTATGTCCTGGCACACAGTAGATGCTCAATAAAATACTTTGCCAGAATAAAGAAAGTATTTCATGCAAATCTATGATGTAGAAGGTACCATATTAGGTGTTAAGAGTGGAGGATATAGTTACTACCTAGTAAAAACATAAAACATATAAAATATTTACAATAGCTTCAAACAGATAAAACATCAGCAAATCTGAAATGGTAAAAACTAGAAACTTCTATTAACCAGCATTCCTATATATCTACATTTCTAAGTGAAATGCCTTTTACATCATCAAAGCATTAAATACATTGCAGTATATTTTCTTATGATGTGAATTTGACTGAACAAAGAGTGCATAGTATTGTTAACTTATGAATAATATGCGATAGGCCACTAATTAACTAAAATACTCAATTTTCTGATGATGCTTTCAGGATTCAGAGTAACAGAATGATCCAGATTAGATGACTAAATCAACTGAAACCTCAAACCTCACAAGGTACTCTTGGCTGTGCTTTTTAAAAATGTGTGGAGGGGTATTATCCATGAAGAGGGAAGATGCGGTATCAAGATAAGAGGTAGAAGCAGACATACTCATATATTATGCTAAGGATAAATGACACCATAAAGAGACTGTTGAATAGCAAGAATTTTGATTTGGTAACCAATTAGAAACGATTCAAACTCCTAACTTGGAAATGTAAAATATAAAAACATTGCCTAAATAAACATTTGGCACATGGTAGGTCCTCAAATGTATATGCAACAAATAAATTCATTACTGAATGTATTTTAGCAGGGCAAGACTAAGGCATGGATTCCAGAATGGAAGATATATAACAAACCAGGTATAAAAAGACCAGGGTAGCAGTGGCAGAATTGGACGGTAATGATTTTGTAAATAATCTAATAGCCCAAATGTCTGCACTAGAACTACAAAACTTTGGGCTGTTATGGCACAATCAAGAAATACTTGCTTCATAGAATCATTTCATTTGGCTAATATGTGCCCACATTGTTGAGTTCTTCAATTAGCTATAAAATGTGCAACTAAATTCATTCTATGTACTTCTGTTGCTTCTCTTTGGTGCTCTAAAAATAAGACAGGTACATCTGTAGTATCTCGTAGGTCATAAGGTCCTTTAAATCTTCAGTCAAATAACACACTTTTAAACTTGCTTTAATATCTTTTAGGAAAAATGATTTAAGATTTGATTGAGGATTTAAATTCAACATTTTACATTTCTTATTATTCATTTTTTATTACAGTTTACATTCAATATTATTTTGAATTATTTTCCGATGTACAGCACAGTTGTTGCACAACCATATACTTTACAAAGTGGCCCCACTGATACTTCTAGTGCCCACCTGGCCCCATACATGGTTATTACGAGATTACTGACTATATTCCCTGTGCTGTATTTACATCCCTGTGAGTATTTTGTAACTATCAACTTGTACTTCTTAATCCCTTCACCTTTCCAGTAAGTCTAGAGCATTAACATGTAGATAACGGAAGCTCGTAACAAGAGTAGAAAATACATATTACCACACCATCATTGGAGAGTAAGAATTTAATATTTTATTTCTTGAATAAGTAATATTTTATCTTGAAACTCTATATTATTTTAATTTTTATTTAATTTCTTGGGGTGATACTGTTAATAAAATTATATAGGTTTTGAGTGTACAATCCTACAAAACATCATTTGTATATTGTACTGTGTGTTTACCACACCAAGTCAGGTCTCCTTCCATTGCCATTTATCCCCCTTCATTTTTAACACTTTCATTAAGATATCTGACATAAAAATTATAAATATTTAAGGTATATGACTTGATGTTTTGATGTAAGTATATATTGTAAGAAGATAACCACAATCAAGCTAATTAACATATCCATGACCTCTACATACTGTATTTTTTCGGACCATAAGATGAACCTAGGTTTTAGAGGAGGAAAATTGGGAAAAAAATTTTGAAGCAAAAAAATGTGGTAAAATATTTAATAACAAATAACATTCAGACTATAATTCAGCTACATTAGGACTATAAGATATATCCCCATTTTCCTCCCAAATTTGGGGGGGAAGTGCATCTTATAGTCCAAAAAGTACGTGAGTTGCCATTTTGTGCCTGTGTGTGTGGTAAGAAGACTTAAGATCTACCCTTTTTGTGAGTTTCAAGTACACGATAGAGTACCGTTAACTATCAACACCATGGTATATGCTAAATGTCTAGAACTTATTTACATTGTATAACTGGAACTTTGTATCCTTTTGCCATCACCGTATCCTCCCGCTTCAGCCCCTGACAAGCACCATTCTACTCTGATTCTATGAGTTTGACTATTTTAGATTCAACAAAAAAGTGAGATTACATATTTCTGTACTTTGCAGATTTCACTTAGCACAGTATCTTCCAGCTCCATCCAGACTGTTCAAAGTATCAGTTTCCTTATTTTTTTAGCTTGAATAATATTCTATTTTTTGTGTGTATACATGCATGCATACATTTATATGTTTACACACACACACACTCTATACATTCCATATTTTATTTATCCATTCATTTGTTGAAGTCCATTTTGGTTGTTTCCATATCTTAGCTATTGTGAATAATGTTGTACCAAACATGGGAGTGCATGTGATCTCTTTGAAATTCTGATTTCATGTTCTTTGTGTATATAACCACAAGCGAGACTGCTAGATCATTTGGTAGTTCTATTGTTAACTTTCTGAGCAATATCCATATTGTTTTCCACTGTGGTAGTACCAATTTACATTCCCACCAACAGCATGCATCTTCCACATCCTTGCCAATACTTATCTCTTTTTAATAATAACCAACCTGACAGGATAAAGTGATATCTCTGTTTTGGTTTCTATTTCCTTGTGATTAGAGATGATGAGCACCTTTGCATATCTTTTAACTGCCTGAATTTTTTCTTTTGAGAAGTGCCAATAGGTTCTTTGCCCTTTTTATGTTTTATTTTTAATCCTCACCCAAGAACATCCTCATTGATTTTAGAGAGGGAATGGGAGGAAAGGAGGGAGGGGAGAACTAGAAAGGGGAGGGAGGGAGAGAGAGAAGAGAGAGACAGACAGACAGACAGACATAGTGATAAACATCAACTGGTTCCCTCTTGCATATGTCTCTACCAGGGACCAAACCCACAACCTAGGCATGTGCCCTGACTGGGAATTAAAGCCACAACCTTTCAGTTTACAGGATGATGCTCTAAGCTACTGAGCACACCAGCCAGGGCCTTTGTCCTTTTTTAATTGGTTATTTGGATTTTAGGTATTTAGTTGTATAAATTCTTTATAAATTTTAGATATTAACTTCTTATAGAATATGTTATTTGCAAATATTTTTTCTTATTCTGCAGGTTGCCATTTCATTTTATTTTCCTTTGCTTTTTAGTTTGATACAATTCCACTGTCTATTTTTTGCTTTTGGTATCATATTCAAAATCTATTGCCAAGGCCAATGTAAAGAAGCATTACTCCTGTGTTTTCTTCTAGGAGTTTTACAGTTTCAGGCTTTACATTTTTTATTTTGAGTTGATTTTCATGGATGATGTGAGACAGAGGTCCACTTTAATTCTTCTGCATCTAGATACTCAGTTTTCCCAGTACCATTTGTTAAAGAGACTATCCTTTCCCCATAGTATGTTTTGGAAACCATTGACAAAAATCAGCTGACTGTAAATGCATAGGCTTATTCTAAGTTCTCTGTTCAATTGGTCTATACGTCTTTTTTTATGCCAGTGGCAAACTTTTGATTATTATAATTTTGTAATGTTATTTGAAGTCAGGCAGTGTGCAGTTGAATCCATTTGTTAGTATTTTATTGAGGATTTCTGCATCTATGCTCATCATCAGGTCTGTAGTTGTTTTTGTCTGGCTTTGGAATTAAGGTGATGCTGGCCTCATAAAATGAGTTTAGGAGGATTCCCTCTACTACGATTTCTTTTTAGAAGAGTTTAAGAAAGGTTGGTATTAGTTCTTTGAATGTTTGGTAGAATTCCCCACATAAAGCCATCTGGTCCTTAGTTTTTCTTTGCTGGAAAGTTTTATATTGCTAATTCAATCTCTGATATTATTCTTTTCATCAGGTTTCTGTTTCTTCTTGATTCAGTCTTGGTAGGTTGTATGTCTCTAGGAATTCAGTGACTTCTTCTAGGTTATCCGGTTGTTGTTGTATAACTGTTCTTTTTTTTTTTTAAATAGAGACATTTATTGAAGAAGATACAAGAAACATTGTTCATAGGATAATGACACCTCAGTCTCCTTCAAAGTAGGCCCCTTGGGACCTCACACAGTCGGTGTATAACTGTTCTTAACAGCCTCTTATGATTGCTTTTATTTTTGTATCATTTGTTGTAATGTTTCATTTGATTTAATCTTCTCTCTTCTTTTATAAATTAGCTAAAGATGTGTCAATACATTTTTATCCTCAAAGGCCTATTGCTAAGTTTGTTAATTTTTTTGGTATTGATTTCTATTCTCTATTTCATTAATTTCTGCCCTAATCTTCACATTTCATTCCTTATGCTAATTTTGAGTGTAAATTGTTCTAGGTCCTTGAGTTGTAAATGTAGACTGTTTAATTTTGATTTTCCTTCCTTTTTTTTTTAAAGATTTATTTTTATTTATTTTTAGAGAGAGGGGAAGGGAGGGAGAGAAACAGCAATGTATGGTTGCCTCTCACATGGCCCTCATGGGGGACCTGGTCCGCAACCTAGGCATGTGCCCTGACTGGGAATCGAACTGGGACCGCTTGGTTCCCAGCCCGCGCTCAATCCACTGAGCTACACCAGCCAGGGCTTCTTCCTTCCTTTTTAAATGTAGGCATTTTAGTGCTATAAATTTTCCTCTTAGTATTGCTTTTGCTGCATACTATAAGTTTTGATAAGTTATTATTTTCATTTTATTTTGTCTAAAGGTGTTTTTTGATTCCTCTTTCACTCAATACTTGTTCAAGAGGATGTTGTTTAGTTTCTGCTTGTGAATTTTTTCTTTCTGTTATTAATTTTTACTTTCATTCCACTATGGTCTGAAAAGATGCTTGGTATTATTTCAGTCACCTTAAGGTTGTTATGACATGTTTTGTGACTTAATGTGATCTATCCTGGAGAATGTTTCATGTGTGCTTGAGGAGAATGATGCTTAGTGAAAAGTTTTGTTATATATGTCTGTTAGGTCCATTTGATCTATAGTGCTGTTGAAGTGAGCTATTTTCTTATTGATTTTTCTGCCTGAATGTTCATTATTGAAAGTGGGACATTAAAGTCTCCTACTATTATCTATTGCTGTCAGTTTTTTTCTTTAGATCTGTCAATGTTTGTTCTATATATTTAGGTGTTCTGATGTTGGGTGCATATACAAAAGAGAACCCCCCAAAAATGGAATTGTCTTCTGGAGGGCAGGCCCCTTGCAGTACAGGCTTCCCCTGGTGGGTGAGTGTTCTAGAAACCCCTCTGTATCAGTGTACCAGCAGGTGGTGTTGTGAGAGAAAGCATTCAGCTTCAGTTAATTTTTTTTGAAGACTCAACATATTTGCCCATTTCATGATGGGTGATTTAGAAGTGCACCTGTGCATATCACACTGAGTGTTAAGCAGTTTTTGACCAAAAATAACATGATCCCTATGCCCCACCCTCCCTATTCACCTGATCTTGTCCCGAGTGACCATGTTTTTTGCCCCAGATGAAAAAGACTCTCAAAGGGAAACATTTTGCCAGTGGGGAAGAAGTGAAACAAAAAATGGCAGAAGCACAAAAAAGAATAAAAACTGATGAGTTCAAAAACTGTTCTGAGCAGTGGGAAAAAGTCTCAATAGGTGTATTGCATGAAACGGAGAGTACTTTGAAGGTAACAGAAGTTTAAACATGTAAGAGTAAATACAATTTTTTAATGAATAAATTCTAGGTTTTTAAAAATACTGACCACTATTCCTTCTGTTGGTTTGACATTTTAACATTATACAATGACCTTTTTGTCTCTAGTTACAATTTCTGACTTAAAGTCTATTTTATCTGATGTAAGTACAGTCACCCCCACTCTTTTGGTTACCAATTCTATAGAACACATTTTTCTATCCCTTTACTTTCAGCAATGTGTCTTTATTTCTAAAGTGTGTCTCTCTCTTGTAGTCAGCATGTCACTAGATCTTTTTTAAAATTCAATCAGTCACTCTATGCCTTTTGATTGCGGGGTTTAATTCATTTACATTTAAAGTAATTATTGATATGCAAGGACTTACTATAGTTCCATTCTGTTAATTGTTTTGTTTTGCAGTTCTTTTTCTCTTTCTCTCTTGCTGTCTCCTTTTGCTATCTTCTGTTGGTAACACTTTGTTTGATTCCTTCCAGTTTATGTTTTGTGAATCTACTAGAAGTTTTTCCTTTGTGGCTGCCTTGAGGCTCACATAAATCTTGTACTTAAAACTATTTTAATTTGCTAACAACTTAAGTTTGACTGCATACAAATGCTCTTATGCTCTTACCCTCCTAGACTTTGTGTTCTTGAAATCAAATTTTACTTTTTATATTGTGAATCTATTATTCAATTTTTGAGATTATAGCTATTCTAAATATGTATTTAAAAATGATTGTTCCAAGTAATTTGCACACCACCAGGACAGTACTATAGTATTACTGTATGTTGTCTATTTACCTTTATTACCATAGTACTGCATAGTATTATTCTGTATTTGTTTACATATTTACCTTTACCAATGAAATTTATACTTCCCTAAGTGTTCATGTTGCTGTTTAATGTGCTTCAATTCCACTTGAAGAACTCCCTTAAGGATTTATTTTATGGTAGGTCTAGTTGTTTGGGAAAGGCTTCATCATTTTGTTTTTACTTATTATCATTATATTTTAATCCTTACCTGAAGACATGCTTTTTGATTTTAGAGAGAGGAGAAGGGAGGAATAAAGAGAGGAAGAGAAACATCAATGTGAGAGAAAAACATTAATTGGTTGCCTTTAGTGTATGCCCTGACCGGGGAATGAATCTGCAACCTAGGCATGTGCCCTGACTAAAAATCAAACCCAAGACCTTTTGACTTGCAGGACACCACCCAACCAACTGAACCGCACCAGCCAGGGTGGCTTTATTATTTTAAAGGACATCTCTGCAGGGTGCATTATTCTCATTTTCTTTCAATACTTTGAAACACCCTATCCTCTCCTAGCCTGCAAGGTTTCTGTTGAGAAAGCCACTAAGAGCCTTTAGGGGTTCCCATGTATGCGATAAACAACCTTTCTCTTGCTTTCAAAATTCTCTATTTGACTTTTGACAGTTTAATTGTAATAATTCTTGGTGTAGCCATCTCTATGGTCAATCTATTTGGGGTCATGTGGGCTTCTTGAATCTGGATATCTATTTCTCTCCCCAGATTTGAAATGTTCTCAGTTATTACTTATTTAAGTAAGCTCTCTGACCCTTTCTCTCTTTTCCTTCTGAGACTCCCATAATTAGTATATTGGTTCATTTAGAATGTCCCATAAATCACATAGGCTTTTTTCGTTCTTTTTTCCCCTCTAATCTAATAATCTCAAATGACCTGACTTTGAGTTCACTAATTCTTTCTTCTGCTTGATTAAGCCTGTTGCTGAAACTCTGAATTGCATTTTTTTTTTTAAAGCTGAGCTTTTGTATTCTTCAGCTCTAGAATTTGTTTGGTTCTTTACATTTTTTCCTATCTCTTTGTTTAACTGGTTTTGCTGTATTATTTTTCTGATGTCACTAAATTGTTTACCATTGTCCTCTTGTAGCTCATTGGGCTTTTTTAGGACAATTATTTTGGAATTTTTTTAGGCAATTTCTGGATCTTCATTTATTTGGAGGAGGTTTTTCATTAAAGTTTATCAAGTTCTTTGGGAGTGTCATGTTTTCCTGATTTTTGGTGTTCCTTATTTCCTTGCAGTGGTGTCTGTGCATTTGAAGAAACAGTCATATTTTCTAGATTTCATAGGCTGGCTTCCTTAAAGAAAGATCTTCACTTGTTTGAAGGTGTGAAGGGTAGGTACTTGGGCACCACTTGAAAAGTATGCAAAAGTACACTGTTGCATGAGGTGTTATTGTACCAAGGATGCCAAATTAGAGGTATATGTCAACTCCAAGTAGGGGGAAACTCGGTGGCCCAGCAGCTAGTATCTGTAACATCAACAACTGTATCATCTTGGGTAGTGACAGCTGATGGGGTCAGCAGTGACTCTGAGGGCTGGTGGAATCCTCAGCAGTGCCTACTGGTCCAGCAATGAGTATGCTTGGATAAGTAGCAGGCATCAAGGTCAGCTGTGTGATTGTTTTGTTGCAGTGTCATCCTTTAGGCACGCACTCAGTAGTAGGAGCTATGGGCAGAAGTGTGTAGTGGTGGCGGCCAGCTGAAAGTGGTGGTGGAGCCAAAAGTGGGGCACGGCTGTGGGGGCTGACCACTGATTTATGTATGGCAGTGAGAACTGAGACTAGCAGTGGGAGCTGAGGTGACCACACTTGACGACTAGCTTGCAGGTAGTGATGAAGGCTATTTTATTTTGTATTATAATTGTCAAATATAAAAATAAAAATGTTTAACATATTTAATTATATCAATTTTGACTCAGAAAGTCTATATCACAAAAAGATAAAAAGATTAAGAGCCCACTTATAAATATACTTAAAACTAAATTTCCCAAATATATAAAATACTAAATCATAACCAATCAAGAACAAAAATATTTATTCAAGATAGTCTTTGTTAATATAAATAGTATACCATATTTAACATCTGGGAAAAAATATCACTCCTCAGATAATCATACTTCTACATAGGACATAAACTAATTAAATTGAGGAAATAATTTCAAACACATTTTTCATATCTGCAATGACAAGGTAGAGTAGAAAACCAACAAGACATTAATTAACAATTACATTTAAGACTTTACAAATAATTCCAGCCTTAATTAGCAATTAGATACCTTACATTCTGAAGCCCTTTTAAATTTCAGAGTATCAACTTGGGTAGCTCTTCAAACACGGGGTAATTCTTAATAATTTTTTGTTATTGTTCACAATGTAAGAGAAATTAACACTATTGCTAATAATCATTTATAAAGGGTCAGGAAAAAAATGAAACAACCAACCAATACTAGTGTTTACAGATTATCCTTGAGAAACCAAAAAAGACAACAAATATTCCAAATACAGGTTTATATTCAAATAAATTTTTTACTTTTTTATATTTAGAATCCCTTAAATTTGCCAGTGTATGTCAAAGTATTGGGTAAACAGGGTTCTATTAATGTCAGAAATGAATTACATAAATGACAAATGATTTAAACAAATTTGATAAAATGGAATGTATTTTTAATTTTTAAATTAAAATAGTTAAGTACAGAAGAACCTAATTTTCATTTGGGAAAAATTAAAGGTAAGCAAAAAGACTTTTAAAAATATGTGATCCCACCACCCTTAATGTATTTGCTCCCCTACCCTCATGACCAGAGAGACTTTTTTCTATTCTAGTAGTAGTAGTTGCACCAGTATTAGTATTAGCAGCTTTAGCAAGGATTATTAAGGCATCCTGGTTAATTTAATCTATATAGTCTAAAAATTCCTAGCACTTCTGCTCAAAAATATACTTTTTATATACATGTATCACACCAGTTGTTCTTAAGAATTTTTTGACATTTAAGTTCCCAGAATTAAATGAGCAAGGTGAATCTAGTTTTATAGGACTATACCATTTTTTTCATAAAAATCACATTCTCCTTCTTGAACAATTAATTATATTGGAAACAGGCTCTGTATCCCAAGGGGTAACTTTAGGGCAACTCATTTCACCATCAACAATACCTACCAGTTCAAAGTTCTTTGCAAAGTGGATAATGAAGGTAGGCGAGGAAGTAGGTAAAATGATTTTGAATAAGGAACAATGTAAAACTGATAAAACTGGATTGAATAAAATCTCTGATTCCTGTTTCTCAATAACCTTGTATGAATGAACTTATTCCACTCATGTTAAGTTTTAGTTCCCATCTTTCCATCAACGCTTTAGCTTTATCAAGAATGAACAATGCTTTTATCATTCTTTGAAACATGTGCTTCTTACTTAATATATCAAAAAGTCTAATTGACAATGCTGCTATTTATAACCAAGTGAGGACTGATTTTTACTTTGTTGAGGGATCTTGAAAGACAGAAGAGAGATCATTATAACAGGTAAATGTTTGGTATAAATATTATGAAGTGTCCAATACAAAGCCACACATGACAGGGATATTGTGATAGGACAATCTACGAGTTATTCCAGGCAGGGACATGAAAACGCTAATTTGTAACCTTTAAAATCACTGAGTCATTGATTATATATGGAATTAAAGACTTGCCTTATTTTGAGAGCAAATAATTTTATAACTATATTTAGGACTAAGTATAACCTGTCTCATGTAACAACCCCTCTCACTAAATTTCAAACTTATTTTAAGGTAATTATAATTTATAATCTGATAGGTCCTTTGTTAGACAGTGATACTTTTTTTGTTATGTCTCAGTCATCCTTAAAAAAAAAAAAACAAGGTAAAGAGAAAACATATGATAACCTCTCCAATGAGAACAAATTTATACCTAATTCAATAGATACAAACCAAAATTCTGGCACACACAACATTTAAGTTTTTTCTCTAGACTATTACCTTTTCAGTAGAATTATTACCAGTTGAGAAGTGGAAATACAAATAACATCTGCTGAACTAAAATTCAACTATTATATGCCACGCATTTTGCTGGGTGCTTTCACACATTGCTTGTTTAATTACAGTGGCAATAAGGCATTATTATGTCCATATGAAATAACAACAAACTAAGGCGAGATTAGGCAGTATGCAAAAATCATATGTAGTCTTGAAAACTGTAAAAGGGAAAGAGGCAATAAACTATGACTCCCCATTTGTTAGTCCAGCAATTTTCAACTGGTGTGCCATGGCACACTGGTGTGCTGCAAGGAATTTTAAAACATGCAGCACCTGACTAGTCAGGGGCACTGGCCTCTTTTCTCTTAGTTCGTCAAATAAAAAAATGACAGCAGGCAATACAACAATCGCTCTCCAGTGTGAATGAATCAAAATTATGCTTTTTTTGGTCAGATCAGCAAAAAATGTATTTTTTGCTGTGTTACAGAATTTTAGTAATTTACGTATACCATGAGATAAAAAGGTTGAAGGTCACAGTGCTGGTCCATGGATATGCTGCGAAGAGAAAAGGGAAGTTTGAAAAGGGACAGTGCTTTGCCAGGTTATGGCAGGGGAAAGCGTGTATCAATGGACATGCTTTGATGCAACAGCAGCAACCAAGAGAACTGTTTTAGGGGCAGATAAAAATACAGACTGGTACAGAGACGAAAACATTTTACCTTTTTATATTTATGAATATCAAGTTAGACTGCTATAAACTTATAAAAATGTTCAATCTACTATAAAATTATAAAAAGTTCAGTTTATAAACCAAATACTGTTTTGAACCAACCTCTGTTTTAAAGACAGAAACCATCTTGGGTGTGTAGGGAGGTTGTCTCATTCAGCCAGGCTCCCAAAAGCTACTACAACCCAGGGCCCAGGTCTTCCCCTGTCCTAAAAACTGGCACCTGTCCTGCCCTCATGCGCTCTTCTTTCTGGGTAAACTGCAGGCCCAGGGTACCTGTTCTCCACTGCCAGCCCAGAGGGCCCACGTTGCAGACCTCCCACCCCAGTCCACATGAGACAGAGAATTATTCACAGAATTTAAATTAAAAAGAGAAAATAAAATTTGGAATAAAAAAAGATACAAATCATCTTTGTATTCTTAATAGCAGTCAAAAATTAATAGACTATAAATTAAAATCTAATTAGAGATTGTATTCTAATTAGAGACTGAAAGTCTCTTTTAAACTTTTTGCCCTGAAGGAAAAACCTGCGAACATTTCTATCAGTGAACAATAATATCACTGCGCTCACCAGTCTGACTTGATCAGCTTTCTCCTCAACTTTTACATTTTTTGTTTCTTTCCTTTCTTTTGAAAAATATATTTAGTCCTTTTGCCCAATAGGTTTTGCTGCCTATTTCTACACCAAACAATTCTACAGCCTCTGATTCCTAAAGCCAGTGCTTTCCTACCTCCCCACCTGTAATTACACATTCCCTTCCTTTTTCACTGTGGTTTGTCAAAAGCAACTTCTCCCATCATCTACCCAACATCTAAAGTTCCACCTCCTGTGTAAAGTGTTTCTAGGCTAAAGCAAAATATGCTTTTTTTTTTTTGCTAGATTAATCCCACAGAAACAAGAGTTTAATATCTGTGAAGCCAAAAATTCACTTATCACTTTACCAATATTTACTTTATTTATGCCACTTGTTCAGTTGCTTGCATATCTTATATATGTGTACATTGATATTGTATGTTTTAAGCTTCTGATGAGCTGACATTATATTTTTGCAGTTACTACCTTATACAATATAATGCCAAACAGATGCAGAACTAATGCTTCTAATGTAGTCTATATTCTAAATAATCTTGTAATTCTGGATAAATAATTCTTGTCTATAATTTGGACTCTGACTTTACAAAATTATTTACTACATTACTCTTTGAAAATGTCCCCTTGCAATGGGAGAAACTGTAGGGTAAGTCAGCTCTAAGTTAAGGTTCTCTCTCTCAGTTATACTTCCAGGATAGAGAAGAGTTTCAGCACCTTCACTAGAATGATAGCAGTACTCCCTGCTGATCCCTTCAGCCTGATGCTTCCTGGCAGCTCTTCTGGAATACTTTAAAACTCAGGATTATGTTTATTATGTTCCAGTTAAAGGTGAGATCATATGGGAGGGGAGAGGATGCAGACAACTGTAACTGAACAACAATAAAGTAATTAAAATTTAAAACCAAAAAGCAAAAAAATAAAACTCAGGAGACACTTTCCTAGGGACTAATACATTTTGGACTGAAGCCAAGGAGATCTAAAATCAAGTCAATGAGTTCTTAAAAGTTACATAGGAAATAGTCTTAAAGAAATGTATTTTATCAGCCCTGGCCAGCCCTAGCTCAGTTGATTAGAGTGTAGTCTTTATATGCAAAGGTTTCAGGGTCAATCCCCTATCAGGGTACATATAAGAATCAACCAATGAATGCATAAATAAGTGGAATAACAAAGTAGTCCCCCTCCACTCTCTCTCCCCCCCCCCACTTCTAATCAATCAATAAAAATTTTTTAAATTGGAATCCCAGAAGGAGAGTCATCTTATAATGAATATGTTGTTATTCGTCACTTTTCTAGTTTAAAAGGTTACTTCTAATTTACATTATTAACACTTTATAAAAGTGGGCACATAGTGTTACTGAATTTGTAGACACACAAGGAGTGTTGTCAGTTACTTCTCCCCACTCCTACTCTTTTGACAGTTTTGCTCCTAAAAGAAAATATGGTCTTATTCTATATCATGTGGTTTAAATATAATTAATTCTGGCTGAGATCTGTGGAGAGGAATTACAAATTTCAGGAAATCTTATATTGGCTCACTTAAGTTTGCAAAGATCCTTTACAAATTTAGGCAATCCTTCCCCATTATTCCACAGCTCATTAGAATAAAAGAACTCTCATGTAATAAACATTATTCCACAGGTTAATATAATAAAAGAATGTAAACCAGTTTGGTTTGGTTTTAGCTTTGTTATGCAATAAATGAAATTAGTAAACTTGAGTATGAAAGAGCTCTGGAATAAAGGTCTAGGTGCAATGCAAATAATACTTCCCACTTTAAATAGGTACATACTATGTAGCTATCAAATAAAAGAAAGAAACTGATAGGGCTCCTTAAAAAATAATAATGTTTGAGATTTTAAATCTCTAAATTTTAATTTCTAAAATATTTTAAAAATAAATTCTACAAAAACTGAAGGCATACATTTACACTATGGTACATTTACACAATGGAATTCTACGCAGCAGAGAGGAAGAAGGAGCTTATACCCTTTGCAACAGCATGGATGGAACTGGAGAGCATTATGCTAAGTGAAGTAAGCCAGGTGGTGAGGGACAAATACCATATGATCTCACCTTTAACTGGATCATAAACAACAAAAACAGAAAGCAAGCAAAACATAAACAGA
>PVJI01016468.1:0-38197 GCA_004026765.1 Micronycteris hirsuta
GTGGGGTGGGGTGGGGTCGGGCTGCTGCTTCTTGAGGGTGGTTGGGGGTGCACCTCTGATGGCCAGTGAAGCAGAGACTTAATAAAGGGGAGTGTCACATGGCTGTCAGGAGGGACAGCCTTCCAGGCAAAGGGGAAAAAGTGACTTTTCATGTGTGGGGGAACCTCTGGGGCCCACAGGATCAAGTCTGAAATCCTTCAGTTGGCATTCAGAGCTTTCCTCAGTCTGGTTCGGAGTTATTTTTGGATCTTCCCCTGGGTTTACCGGCTCATCCCTGGTGGGTACGCTCGTTGGTCAACCTATTAATCATGCTCTTTGCAGCAGCCACTCTGTGCCAGGCCAGCGCTGACACAGAGGCGCCCCTGGCACGGCTGGTTCCGGTGGTCTGCTACCTGCTGTGAGACAGGGCCACTAGAGGCTGTGGGACCACGGGGAGGGGCACCGGCCCTGTCCAGGGGAGAGGGAAGGTCTGCAGAGGACTTCGATGAAGAGGGGATATTTGGCATAGGGTCCTGAAGAATTAGTAGAAGTTTGCCATGTGGATGAAAAATAGAAATGAGGTAGAATATTCTGGAAGCTTGTACTACAGAGAGTCTCCTGGCCAGGAAATTACTACTTTTTAGCCGTTAAATGTACTTTGCTGTTCTCTGTTAATTTTGTGGGATAAACAGAGGTAACAAACACTTACCCCCAGGGTCCAGGCAGGTGAATGGGTCCAGCTGACTCGGGAGGGACTTGGGGGATCTGGACAATAAGCACCCTGTGTAAAGGGGGCTGTTGATGCAGGATCGTGGGCTCAGTGTGGATAGAACATTCAGTGAGTTTTGACCAAAAAATATACAGTGTATAATCACCACCACAATCAAAATATAAGGCAGTCCTAGCACCTCCGTTTGCAGTCGGCCCTTTTCCCCACTTTTGTGCCTAGAAACTACTGATATTTTCTGTCCTTATAATTTTGCCTTTGCAAGAATGTCATAGAAATATAATCCTAACACGTTGCATTTTTAGCCAAGCTTCTTTTTGTTACCATACTGCGTTAAAATTACATCTCTGTGTATTATTTATTTCTTTTATTTCTGAGTAGTGTCCCATTGGATGGGTGTATCACTGTTTGTTTATTCATTCCCCAATTGAAGGACATTAGGACTATTTCTCAGTTTTTAGTGTTTATAAATAAAGTCACTGTAAACATTTATGTGTAGGTTTTTGTTTAAATATGGGTTTTTATTTCATTTGGGTAAATACGTAGAAGTGAGATTGCTGGGTCATATGACAAATGTAGGTTTAACACTATAAGAAACTGCAACATTGTTTTTCAGAGTGACTATTTGTATCATTTTGTATTCTTACCAGGATTGAATCAAAGTCTGTTACTATCTTTGTCAGCACTTGGTATTGTCAGTATTTTTTTTTTAAAGGCCAATCAAAAAGCTGTGTAACTGATTTCATTGTGGTTTTAATTGCATTTCCTAATGACTAATTATGTTGACCATCTTTTCATGTGCTTATTAGCCATCTATATATCTTCTTTGGTGAAGTGTCTATTCAGATATTTTGCTCATTACAATTTTGGTTTGTTTTCTCAATATTAAGATTTGAGGGTTCCTTTTTTTTGGTAACAGCTTTATTGAAATGTAGTTTGCGTACTATAAATTTACTCATTTAAAATGTGCCATGCACGGTTTTCAGTATATCCAGGGTTGTGTAGCCGTCGCCACCATCAACTTTAACACATTTTCATCGCCTCGGAAAGCTGCCTCCCACCCTTCAGTTATCATGCCCCAACCTTCCCCGACCCCCACAAGCAACCGCTAACCTGCTTTCTGTCTCTATGGATTTGCCTATTTGAAACCTTCCATTGAAATGGAATCATAGAGTCTGTGGCTTTAAAGACCTGAGGTTCTTTATGTGGTCTGGATGCAAATTATTCTATACTAGGTATGCGATTCACAAACACATCCCCCCAAGTTTGCAGTCTTTTTATTGTCTTAACTGTCTTTTAAGGAGCATAAATTCTTAATTTTGATGACATCTATTTTATCAACTTTTTCATTTATGGGTCAGTCTTTTAATGTAGCTAAGAAGTAAGTCTTTGCCTAGATTTTCTTCTGTGATTTCCTATAGAGCTATTTTTTTTTCCTAAAGAGAGATCAGAAATTTGTTTTTCATGTGAAATATTTTGATTTGTGTTTTAAAATAAAACATATCTATGGGCTAGAAAAGACCATAGGCTACCAGTTTTCATACTATATTATATGCAAAATTACTTATATTTTGCTGTTTTTTTTCTGTTAAAACAAGAGTTTCTTTGGTTTCAATTTCATGCTCTTTGCAGGTTGTTTAAATTATAGGCAACTATTGAGTCCCAGATGTGGCACACCTTGGTCTGTTATTTTAATTTTTATTTCTTTGGTCAAGTGTGTTGAGTTTGCTAAGCCGTCCCTATGACAGCTGAGAAAAGCGAGGCCTAATGAAGAGAAGCATCTTACCTGAGGGCACCCAGCGGGACTCCACCTGGGGACAAAGACCGTAACACTCCAAGGTCACCTGGCCCTGGGCTGCCTGGAGCAGAGGCCTCCACACACATTGTGGTCAACATTGTCTGATCAGCGCAGCAAGAACCCTCAGACGTGTGTGCAGACTAAGTGCGAACGTTCCGGGGACAGGCCGCCCAGCGTCTCATCTGCTTGCTGCCTCAGCTGCGTGTAGGCTTGACCCTGAGTTTTCTCCCCCATCTCTGTTTGTGTAACTGGAGAGAAGACTGAAATCGCAAAGCAAGCTTTTAAATACCATTAGCATTTCCATGTCCAATTCCTTGTAACCTGGGACTTTCTTGATATTTACAATTTTAAAAAGGATAGGCTTGTAAAAAGTCAGTGCTGAGATTGAAACGGGACTGCATATATTATCCATAATATCTAACTTCTTATTCTTTTCGATCCATGAGAACAACCTCATTGTGAGTTCTCAGTGATTGACCTTGTGATAAGTAAATGTTACAGAATTTGTGGCAGAGGGACCAACACTTGCGTCATTTTCCTTTTCCTGGTGGAGGAAGATTACATTTTCCAGAGTCCCTTACATTTGCACTGAGGCACGTGATGAATACTGAGGGCTGATGGGATGTGGGCAGAAGTGGGTGCATAAGACGGTGGCAGGAGGGCGAGTCACTGGTGGGGGTGGCTGCGGATCTGCCAAGAAGAGCCACCTGACTTGCATGGAACTGTGACACCAGCAAGAAACAGACCTTTGTGTGTGAAGCCACCGAGATGCTGGTTTTTTTTTTTCTTAGTGCAGCAAATCCTGATCTATCCTGACTAACACGGGATTAAACAAAATTTCTAATAAAGCATAGCTCTTATCTCTTCCATGCTGGATTCCCTGTATTATGTATTGAAAAGTAGGAAGTGGTGCTGCTATAAAACGTATGAAAATCAGGAATCGAGTTTAATGTCCAGATCTCACAGGTAAGGAGCAAAGGGGCCGGAGAGGAGCTGTGACTTGTCCGGGGTCACACGGATGAGGCAAAGCTGGAATGCAGTGTATGGGCAGCTGTCATTTTAGCCTGCTCTTTTTTTTTTTTTTTCTTTCTTTCCAGTAATGGTGATTGAAGTTTCCCATCCTCACACAGAGGCCATACTCTTGATGCAGGACTCATTCGCATCTTTTACCCCGGGCCTAGCTAATCTATGTAGTCCATCACTCACCTCTGTGATTAGTTTGATGGTGGAAAGATGACTCAACCTGAGCAACGAAAACTAATAAACCAATCTCTGTTGTTGTTGTTGTTTTTCTTCTGGAGCTCCTGGAAAATAGTCACTCTTCATGGGTGGCTGAACCAGTAGGATGTAAGTCCCCAGCTGCAGAGGGTCATCTGGGTTCATCTAGGCTGAGACGGAAGCTAGCACAGGGAAAGCAGAGCTGAAGGATGGAGACCGATGGTCCTAGATGTTGTCGTCTGTGCCCCGGGATGCAGCCACGCCCAAAGCCTGAGCTTTCAGTCACCTGAGCCAGCACGATTTTTTTCTGTGTTTATGCCGGTTTTGATTTTCTGTCACTTGCACCTGAAATGACTCTGACTTAAACTGTTTTTCGTGTGTGTTTTTTTTTTTTTAGCAGATAAGAATTACTGTGATTTTCCATTTTACTGATTAGGAGATGGGGACCCAGTCTATTTATAATCAGTGCTTCAAATCTCACAAGACTCAAGGTTTGGTGACTCTCTGTTCTTGGGAATGCTCCATGTAGGGACTGTTTGTTGCCTGCGGTGCCCGCCAGGGTATGGACGTACTTCATCCTGTTATGCAAGGCACACACAGCATCCACCACAGAGAAGGTGCTAAATACTGTTGAAATGAAGCAAAGAAAGAACACTCCTACAAAAAAGTGTGCAAAGCGTACGAAGAGGCAGTTCACAGAAAAAGGAATACAGATGGGAAACACATACCTGAACGCTGTCCAACCGCATTAAAAATAAAAAAAAAATACAAGTAAAAATGAGATGTAGTTTTTCACCCATGAGTTTGTCCAAGAGCTAAAGGTTGTCTTAACACTGGGGAATGGGGAGATAGGCGCTTCCATGAGCTGGTGGTAGGACGGTAAGAGGACATGGCCTTTCTGCAGCGTCACCGGGCAATGCCTGTTCAATGCAAACATGCACAAGCCCCTTGGCCCCCCGCTTGAAATTCATTCTGCTGACAAACTCCCAATAAATATGCAGAGACACAAGCCCGAGACCGTTCAGTACAGTATTATTTGAAATAGCAAAAACGGGAAACATGTGCCCATCCGAAAGGGGCTGTTCGCATGAGTCACCATACCTCCACGCTGCGGAATAAATTTCAGCTGCTGAGAAGAGCGAGGTGGCCCTGGCTGCGTGGGCGTGGAAAGGTGTCCAGGATGTACCACGTCGGCAGGGGAGAGCAGGATGTGCGACACGACGCGGTGGGTGTGGGGACGGAAAGGAGGTCTTACCAATGTTAGGGTGAAGTTCAGCTGGACAGCAGGGCTAGGGAGGGTCGGGGGGCTCTGATCTTCAACTGATTAACTATTCTTTACAGTTGCATTTTGAAAATTATGAACACATCCTACCTTCCAGTTCTGTTTACTCACTTGAACGTCTGATAATGATGCAGGCACAGAGGGGAGGTGTGCGCTTCCCAGCTCCCTTCTGTGGCACCCACCTGACAGAGAATGAGTGTACCCCTAGCCGGTATTTCTTGTACTCAGGAGGACGGGAGGAGAAATGAGTGAGAGGGCTGGAGAGCTTTGGCTGCTCCTTTGGCCAGTGTAGGGGGACTGCCCGTCTTGTGGTCACGCTCTCTTTGTCCTTGGCTCCGGGCATCAGGCCTCCTGAGACCCCACTGAAACTGATGAAGACCTTCAGGGATGCCCTGGTCCTGGGTCTTCTAAATCTGGGTCCTACTCCCCAGGGCCCCAGGGAATGAGGCACTGGGGTCCCCCAGGGCTGGCCCCCTACCTTCTAGCTCCCCTTGAACTGGGCCTGCATGGCAGACCCCCAAACACTCATTAGGCAAGATGAGTCTGTAGGCAAATATTTATCCTTGTGCAGCTGCAGGCTGAGCCGAGGCCGCAGGTGCCGGGCAGAGTCCTGTTTACCCAGAGCTGAGCCAGGCAGGCGCTGCCTGTTTGCTGAGCTTGGTTCCTGGCCTGGCTCAGATGCCGGGGAGGAAGCTGGGACAGCAAAGGATGTGCCAGGTGGAGAGTCGGAGGTGCCTCCTTGGCAGCAAAGCCCTGCCTAGGCCTCAGTATAGAGTCCTGACTCTTGTCTCTTGGACCCTGTGAGACCAGCCTCTTCCTGTCTCCCCTTGCAACCTTCCTCCGCACTGTTGACTGTGGGTGGTGGGGTGGGGGAGTCCTTTTCCCCTACCTCTGTCCCGTGCTGACTCCTGCTCATTCTTGGGTCTCCCTGACCACCTTCCGCCCGAGCAGGTCTGTGCCCTGTTAGCTGCTGCCATGGCTCCACAGCTCATGGGAGTCACGTCCCCATTTCCCCACACTGTCCTGGTTAATGTTTGTCTTCTCTGCTAGACACTGGAAGGGCAGGGACAGAGGTGGTTTTGTGCTCCACTGTTTCCCCAGCATCTCCCATAAGGCCTAGCATCTGGTAGGTGCTTGCCAAATATTTGTCGAGTGCTAGCTTGAATGAAGCCAGGCAGAGGAACGGCCTGGGCAGAGGAACAGGTTGGACAAGGGGTTGAGAGGATGGGGCAGGGAATGGCTCGAAAGGCGTGGTGGTGGTGGGGGGGGTCGGGACTCTGAAAGGCCTTGAATGCTGTGCCAACAAGTTTGGCTTTATCTGGTCAGAAATTGGAAATTGTTGGAAGGTAAAGGAAATGCAAATAATACCATAAATGAGAAAATTAGTTGAACAGTATAAATTTGGAAGTTCTTACCATGGCCTGCAAGGCCCTAGGCCATCTGCTGTCCCACTGCACCCCCTTTCCTGTCACTCTCCCCTTGCATTCTTGAGCACCAAAGGTGCACTTCAGCCCCAGGGCCTTTGCACTTGCTGCTTCCTCAGGCCCGAATGCTTTCCTCGTGGCTATTGTGATGTTTCTCCTGACTTTGTTAAAGCTCAGCCTCCCGAGTCACCTTACCGGAGAGACCTTCCATGACACTGTGGACAACAGGGCCTCACTCCCCAGTCCCCTTATCCTGCTTTGTTTGTATCTGTCTGTTGCCTGTCTCCTCTGTAGGGATGTTGGCTCCCAGAAGGCAGGGGCGCCATCTCTTTTGTCCGCTGCTGTGCCTCCTAAGCCTAGAACGTAAACCTTTAGGTTCTAGGAGCGCTTGTTGAATGAACAAGTGAGTAACATTAAGCCAAGCCCCCTAGGTCCTGCAGCGATGCTGACCATTGCTCCCAGGGACTCAGCCCTTTCTTGTTTCCAAAGCCCGCACACAGCCATGTTAGCTTCTTCGATGTGTGCACAGGACAGGGATTATTATCTGTCTTAAAAAATGATTATCTAGGGCAAAAAACCCCATTGTGATCACATGGACAGACACGGGAATGAAATGCCTGAAGGCTCATGACTTCAGTAAATCAGGTTTTAAAATTGGATGTGCAGGAATTGTGGCAAAGAGGACAGAGTCCGCCTTCGGAGGCAGGTCTCCCGTGCATTCAGTTCCCAGCTCAGCTCTCCTGCTCCGCGATGTGGGACACGCCGCATCCCTTCTCTGAGGTTTGGCTTCTCCTTCTGTAGAATGGAGATATGATTCCCTGGAGATACGGGTGCAGAGGCGTTTCGCCGTGGGCGTTCCCTGTGCCGCCCCATCGCGGGCGCAAGCTCTTTGGTAGCTGTTTCGTATTCCTTTGACTAGGGCCGCAGGCTTTGCTTAACCTGTTGACGTGGTGGACGTGACGGCCGGACGTGGTGACAGTAGCTACCAGTCGTGGAGTGCTGGATCTTGCAGGGTGCCAGGCCGGGCACTGCACTTCATTAGCTCATCCAGACCCCTGCAACCCAGGCGGGGGCTGCTACCTGTCTCCTTTTGCAGACGAGGTTAAGTGGCTTGCCCAAGGCCACACAGCCCATAAATGGAAGGGTCAGAATTTGGAACTCAGGTTGTCAGATGGGAGAGCTTTACACTTCCTGTGCCCTAGTGGGATTTTTATTCCCATTTTGTAGATGATGACAATGAGGCTCTGTTTCAAGGTGGGCCCATAACTTGCCCCAGGCACCCGCGGGCAGGGCTGAGGTGAGGCAGAGCCAGGTTTTCCAATTCCTGTCCTGTGCTCTCCTCTGGCCCTCCCCTGTGCACCCTGGGCAGTGTCCACCTGTCCCATTCCTCCCAACCAGGGACAGTAAGCCGCTGAGGATGGGGTGGCCTGATAGTTTCTGCCCTGTAACCAGCTGAAGGCAGAAATCACCGGTGAGCAGAGGACTCCTCTGTCTACTCAGGAACTATTCTTCTCTCCCTTCTTCTTCCTTCTCCCCCTCCCCTCCCTTTGCCTCCCTTCAAGAGCTCTGTGCCAATTAATCAGCAGACATCAAGGCTCCAGCTGGGACCAAGTAGGCCCAACTCATTAGTGCAGAATGCCATTAATATCCCAACACCGTTGAGACGAATGCAATGATTCGGGGCAGGAACCGATCTAGGGCTGGCTCTGGGGCTGCGGTGGATAAAAGAACTGCGATAAGAGGCAGAGAGGGAACAGAGCAGGCGTGGAAGGAGAGCCAGGCCTCGTCCCCAGGATGCCCCATGGTGGGAAGAGGGGAGCAAAGCGGCTCTGACTGGGGCAGGGTCTGTCGTCTCGTGCCGTCTGCCTCTTCCTCCTCCCTGCTCAGGAGGCCTCTGTGGACTGTGAAGAAAGAACCCAGGGATCAGAACACTCTTCTGGCCATGGGTCATCGTGACCTTGAACCAGTTGGAGAGGCAGTGTTGGGTGGTAGCCGAATCCCAGTGCCACCTTCAGTCACTGCTGACGGAGTGGCCTGCAACAAACTGCTCCATCTCTGGGCCTTTGTCTCTTCGTCCTGACTGGGGGGTAATAATCGCTGCCATTGGGGAGGAGGTGCTAAGATCGCTGATGTGACTTGCTATGTGGAATGTGACCCAGAGGAGGCGATGGCCAGTGTCCTCTCCTTTCCCGTCTCATCATTGTTCTTTTCCCAGGAGTGCTAGACAGGAATACTGCCTGTAGGGGTGATGGGAACCAGACTAGTCCTTACAGGGAGCCTTAGAACTACTCCCTGCTGGTTTCCCGTGCTGTTCAGTCTTCACTCATTCATCACTCACACATTCCTGAGCACCTCTCACATGCCGCATTGACCAGGCACTGGGGATACAGAGGTGAAAGGGGCATGATTCCCACGTGGAGGGGCTCCTAGTCCAGTGGGGAGACCAGGGAGGGGAGAGACTTGCTATCCTACAGGGCAAGGAGGGCCATTGGTTCCAGGGACTCTGCAGCCTGGATTTCCAATCCCCCCCCCCCGATACTTTGATTTTAAATCTACTGTCTCACTGTCCTCATTGACACATTGCTTATCTCTATCATTTTAATTTTTTAACTTAGACAGTTGCAGCCAACACACCTGCCGTCCTTTGGTGCTGTGGAGTGGTGGCCCCCAGGACAGTCTGGATTATGCAGTGGCAGTGGGTACCCTAACCCTGGGCAGCTCCGGTGAGGACTGACATCCTCTGTCTGGAGGACATTTGTCATCAGGAGAGCTTTAGAGAACACAGGGCATGGAGCTTTCCCTATAGTTTGAGGAGTTGCCAGGTGACCGGGGGCAGGACAGTGGGGACATCATTTATTACAAAAATATTTATTGAGTACTTACTATGAGTCAGGCACCGTTCATTGTGAGGAGGTGCTGTGAACAAGACAGAAATGTCTGCCTCCCAGGAGGTGACTGTCTGGCGGGGGCGGTGATTGCCATGGAGAAAGACAGAGCAGGTGACAGGCACCCTTCGGGCACAGACACGGGAGGAGGCACCACAGTGTCTGGGGGAAACTGCGTGAATGTTAAAGTTGAGTACACAGTTGGGACATGGGCCTGTCGTTCTGGGAGAAGACTCTACTCGTTTGTCACCAGCATAGATGTCATTGGAAGCCATGTGCTGGCTGAGACCACCCAGGCTGTGCGTAGAGGGAAGGGGCCCTACTTCAGGCACCTGCAAAGGCCTGGAGGCTTGAGAGTGTGGGGCACGTTCAGGGCACCGAGAGGGGCTGAGCACCGATGGTGAGGCCAAGGTGGTGTGCAAATGAGGTTGTGTGGCTGGAGGACTGGGAGCCACACGGAGAGCTCTGCACGGGAGAGCCAAGGGCAGATCTGTGTGTCAGAGGGGCCCCCGGGGGCAGGGCAGAGGGAGACGTTGGGGTCTGGGGGGTAGTGAGGAGACTGGGGTGCCAGCCTGGGCAAGGAGTGGGGAGTTCTGACCCAGCACCGCAGCTGGGGTTCAGGGTGGGGCCACAGAAGAGAGGGTGGGCTTGTGTGTGGGGCTGATGGGACTGGGCGGCAGGCAGGGAGTAGAAAGAGGGGTGTCCAGAGTCTCGGGTGGCTCTCGCAGGGCTGGGGTGGGGGGCAGAGGAGCACAGAACCTCCCCAGCCACCCCCCCACGCCCCACGGCCGCGATGCTTGTTAGCAAGGAACAGGCCTCAGAGGGAACATATGTGCTGTTATTTTTAGGTGATTAGCCGCACATCAGTGGAGCGTTTGTTTTGCCAGTCGTGGGTAAACAAAAGCCATTTGTCAAATCGAGATGTTCCAGCCTCCTCCTCCCCTCACAGGCCAGTTGCCTCTGTGAATCCCTGTTGCATCAGCAGCCAGGCTCACCGAACGCACAGCTCCTGAATAATGGCTGCACTCGTGCAGCAGAGTCTGCATGCCAGGAGCCTGCACACCTGCGAGCCGGGGAGCTGCACGAGATTCGCAGGTGCATCTTTACTGGCCCCACTGTGGAGTTGGGGGAACTGAGGCTGAACATCGGCCCCCGCCCCCATGCTGTGAGTGGGGACTCAGCCATGTCACCAGTCACCGTGGACCAACCTGGGAAACTGGACGGACATTTCTTGCGTGGAGCCCAAATCTGGCTGCTGTGAATTCCATCAGGACCCCTGCTCTCCGTTTCCCCTCCCGGGTCCCGCACGTGCTGACTTCTCGTGTGTCCAGGAAAAGGAGGCGCTATGACTTAGAGGAAGGCACGGGCTTTGGAGCAGGACAGCATGGGCTTGCGGCTTGCCCCTGCACACGCGCTCAGTGGATGGGCCAGCCTCTGCGATGCAGCGTGCAGGGAGTTATCGGGCTGTGCTCCTGAGATCAGTGTCCTTAAAAGGGAGGGGACAGACACAGGGTTGGGCAAAGGAGAAGCCACGCTATAATGCTGACTCCATGGAAGCTCAGCTGTCCCTTCGGGGCTGGGTGTTTGCACCCCATGTCGATCGTCCGCTGACTGTAGGATGTCCTGGCAGTGGGTGTGAGCGGCTGACAACCGTCTCGTGGCAGCACACTCAGCAGCTGAGGTAGAAGTCCTGTACTCCTGTAGGAGGGCCCACCACAGTCCGCCCCTTGGGCCACTGCTGCAGGAGGCTCCTCTTAGAAGGAACTTGAAAAGGACTCGGCTGCACCAACACTCCTGGGCTCCCTCCTCCACTGCTCCCCTTAGATCCACTGTGCTCTCAGGTGATACCTCTGCTAGTCTCCTCGTTACCTGAGAGGGCCGAGGCCCTGGTCACCGTGTCCTTTTCAGGCCATGGTGGTTGCACTTGTCAATTCACCATCAAAATTGGATAAGGGAGTACCACGAGACACCCGAGGGGATCACCTGGTATCACCATATTCTTCTCTGTCCCCAAGTGTGACCTCCTCCTGATGACCAGGATGGTGACTCTTATTGCCCACTGTTTCCCTGTCACAAGGAGCCTGACATGCCAAGGAGCCAGCTGTAGCTTATAATTTAAGGGGCCCTTGTTCTGTCATCCCATTGGGAACAAGGACCTTGACCATGACTCCAGAGTTGAGGGATGGAAAGCACAAGCTCTGTAAACGGGGCACTGAGAGCGACGGTGAGCAGGGCCACATCAGCTTCCACCCCCTTCCGTCCACCCGCCAGGGACATAGGGCCATGCAGGGTATTTGATTGAAGGGGGTACTGCATCTTGGATGATGGTGCTGAAACCTCATGCAGTCTTGTCTCTGAGCTGGCTTTTTGGCTGTATCTTTTTTATTTATTTATTTATTTATTTAAACTTATTAGTTTTGAGAGAGAGGCAGACATCAGTTTGTTGTTCCATTTATTTATGCATTCATTCACTGAATCTTATATGTGCCCTGACAGGGGATCGAACCTGCAACCTTGGCGTATTGGGACAATGCTCTAACCCACTGAGCTCCTGGCCAGGGCCTTCAGTTATATCTTTTAGCAGGTCATTATGCTGCCCCATCTGGCCAGCAGCTTTTGGGTAGCGGGGTTGGTGATGTTACCAGCAGATCCCGTGGTTATTTGGTCTGACGGGATGCTTTGTGGGATCATGTGCCAGTAGGTCAAACACTTCATAAGCCCCTCGGGGAGAGCCGTTGGTAGGAAAGGCAAATCCCCGTCCGGACCACGTCTCTACTCCTGTCTTTCCGGGGCAGATGGTCCTATGTACTCATTGGCCACCTATTGACCCAAACCATCCTCAGGTTCTGTCCTCCAGGTGGCCGTTTGTATAAGCTGAGGATGCTGGTGCCACAGTGGCGGGGACATGGGGGCTTTCCATCTGCCAGTGCAGTTTGTGGTGTCCTCAGCCCTGCTGACGTTCAGCCCAGGACGTACCCGCTTTATGACCACGTGGGGTCTGACAGGCTCTGCTCGTGACGGGCAGTTCCGGGTACGTGACCATTCGGTGTCTCGTGACTGAGCCCTCTGTCTCCCCCAGGCCTAGTAGCGCATTGCAACCCGTTTTTCAGAACGTGTACGTGTCTTTGCTGCAGATTATGTTGCGTACTTGCTTCAGAATCCTCTCGGGGCCCCCACTGTCATTTTCCCGCTGGAGCTTGCTACACTTCCCATGGCATCCTTTCCTGTCACTCTACGTCTAATACTACAGGGGCTGCTGAGTCGTGGGCCCAGCAATAGGGCTGATGGTGCCAGCAGCCAGAACTGCCTGCAGGGTCCTTCCTTGCTCAGGCCTTGGCAGCCCTTCTCGTCCCTTGCCTGTGGGCCTGCAGCCATGCTCCCAGGTATGGGTATGCTGCCTCCAGAGTCACCGTCCTTCTTTCTTTTTTCTCTATGGGGGGCTGTGAAAGAGGAAATCATTTGGAAGTATGTCCCAGTATTCACTAGGCTACTGGATTCCTAGAAATTCTACTGAAGTGGTGGGTCCCTAGGCCTTCACTGGTTTTCTCTCTCACCCTCTGGCCTCCAGCATGCTGGGTACCTCTTGTTCATCTGCCTGATTGGCACAGCGTTGTCAGGGTGATGGAGCGATGTGATTTTCTGCGGGAGGCTCACATGGGCCTGGTCCCCTCGCACCACCCTGAGAGCACCGGATGTACAGTATCTTGTCATCTGTTCTGTGAACCTGCCCTGCCTCTGATTCTCCTTCTTGCTTGGAATAGGAGAGAGTACACTGATCAGGTTAATGGCTTCATAACTAGTACTGAGCTCACGTTAATCTGCTCTCGCCACAGCACCACACCTGGCAAGGTGTGTTTGGGGCAGCTGCTTGTTGTGTTTCTGGAGTCCTCAGCCCTTCTTCAGGGTCTACCTGGTTCCCACGGGTCATGGCTGGTGAAGTAAGTGGCACCATGACAAGAATTACCCCCTGCATCCTTCCCGTTTTTGAGAACAACTCTCATCTTTGCCCTCCTTCCCCCGGGGATAAAACATTACTTTTGATTTATGATCTTGGCCAGAAGAGGCGGTTTCAAGGCCCCCACAGCCTTCCCACCATGACAGCTCTCACCCTGCAGGATAAGGGGGGTTGTGCTGACTACCAAGTATGTCTAGTCCAGTTATACATCTGAAGACCACTGGGTGGGGCCCCGTGGACTCACTGCAAGCTGGGCCTGGGCTAGAACTCCAGTTCTCACCTGGCCCCTTAGCAGGGGTCAAGATCATGCTTTGAGTCTCCAGGTATCAATGTGAACTTCAATTCAGAGTCCAGCTGTCATAGAAATGCTTGGGTGCTCCCCCTGCCCCGGTATTCAGTTCCCTAAGTAACTTTGGGGAGGGCTGGGGGAATCACTGCTGTGTATTATTGGAGGGTCCTTCCTCCTGGGGAAATGGGCTTTCCTTCAACCACTGGGCTCCAGGTCCAAAAACCTGTTCAGGTGTGGAACTAGGGAGGGATTGTTTCTTGTCACTGGGGTGGCTATCTTCAGTCCCCTAACCACTCACGCTTCACTTTTGGATTGTGCACATGGAAGGGTACCCTGCGAGTCTGCCCATCTTTGTAAGATGAACCCCACCTTCAGTGATGTTGGTGTGTAAAGTAATGATGAAATACAGTAATTACTGCCATTTTAGAGTGGGGTTATTTCACAGAAACCTGTGTTCTGGTTTCTTCTGAATAACTGCAAGCTTCAGTGACCCAGGGCCTGCATCTTTGCACGGCAGCAGGCAGCCGGAGATGACTGGGTCTCTCCTCTTCCATTAGTTAACATTTCTTGTTTGTTTGTTTGTTTTAAATAGCTAATACATTCTTAGGGCTCAAAATCAAAACAATATAAAACAGCACAGAAGGAAACATCTAACTCCTACACTGTCGCCATCCACTCTGTGCTCAGCCCCTCACCACAAACAAACCCTTGTATTAGATTGTTGTATATGCTTCCAGTTTTTATGCAGATGCAAATAAATATTCTTTCAACTCTCTTTCATTTATAATAGGCCCTGCCTTTGCTTTGATGGCTTAATGATGTGTTTAGCAGATATTTCCGAATCTGTAGAGAGATGCCAGCCCTCTGGAGGGGCCAGGTGCTCCACTAACTGAAGTCTCCTTTCTACCAGCTTCCTTCTTTGCATGTCCAGTGGGACCTTGGTGGCTTTAGAGTTCAGTCCTGCTGATACATCCTGGGGACGCTCAGTGAATGCCAGGGCCCAAGGGCAGGGACAAGCAGGTTGGCAATGGGGAACCGGATGAGTAGGAGGCAGTATGTGCGAGTTCCTCTCAGTGATCACAGCATGCGTGTGGATGCTTTGGTCTGGCACGGAGGCTCTCTTGTGAGCGGAGAGGGATGCAGGGATGAACCAGGTCCCGGAGTTAGAGTCTGGTGTGTGTACGGGGAGAGAAAAATGAGCAAACCGGGCAATTTTAAGACCAGAGTGGAAGGTATGATCTTGGGTAAATTAATCAGACTCTGAGTTTTTGATGTCTCATTTGCAAAACAGGGATATTTTAGTCTCCACCTTTTCGGGTTATTGTGCAGCTTAAGTGCACCAGCATCATGTCTAGCCCACAGGAAGCACTCATATCCAGGGTGGGGTGAAAGTAGGTTTGCATTCGTTTGTATGGAAAACAATATAGTAATTAACAGATAATAATACAGGAATAAACTCTGTGTTTCATGTACTCACAATTATAAACCTACTTTTGCCCCACCTTGTATATTATCTTTGTGGAGCATTGTGGAAGGAATAAGACTGCTTGGAGGTAACACACTGAGTGGGGTTTTGAAGGCTAAGTAGGAGTTCATAGGATGGAGAGGAGGGAGTAGTACATTCTCACACAGGAAATAGTATGGGTCTCCTGGCTAGCCTTCAGGTATTAACTCCATTTCAGAGAGGATGTAACAAAATCTCAAACATAAGATGTGACCTGCCCAAGGTCAAGCATGCAGAAGTGCAGAGCTGCAGCCCACAGCCTGTTCGGTCTGATTCGGAGCTCAGTGGTCCACGCTCACCTCAGAATGTGAGTGCTGTCACTCCTAAGACTCATTAATGATGCAACTCAGGGTTCATAAGTGTGGCTGCTGTAGAATGTGGGGCAGCCTTGCCTCTGCAGAAACAGAGATCGCCTGGTGCTCAAGAGCTCCAGGCAGCATCGCTTCCCATTGCTCAGCTCTGCCCCGCTCTGTGTGCGCTCCCCTCCTGGGTGGGATTTTCTTTAAAGTGGCAAGATGGCTGTTGGCAGCTACAGGCCCTCACTGGGCCAGCCCAGCACTGCAGAGGAGAGAGGGAGCCTTTTCCCCAGTGGTTCCTGCTAAAGTCCCAGGTAGGGTTCTCATTAGTCAGACTTGGGTCACAAGGTCACAGCCAAGCCACTGACTGTGGCTAGGGGAATATGGTTCCCTTGGGTCACATGACCATCTCTGAGCTAATCAAGTGGCTAAGTAAATGTCCTCTCACAGGTTAGACCTGGGTCACATGGCAACACCGGAGCTGGGGATCCAGAACTACAGGGGCTGAGAGTGCAGGAGGGGTGGTCCTCCCAAGTAATAATTTTACCTGCCAGAGAGCTGGCGGGCAAACTCAGCAGGTATTCCTTAGGACCCTAGAGGAGGCCACAGCTCGGTCTGTGAAGACAGATCTGTCCATCGGTCTCTCTGACCTGGACAAAGCCGAGTGGTCAGGAAAGACCTTGTAGAGCCCTTAGGGAAGGGCATCTGGCCCGGCAGCAGCACGTGTGGAGCACCTCAGCCCCTGACGGAGCTGTCCTGGCACAGCCACGGTCAGCCCCGCGGATGGGGCGGGCAGCCTGCTAACCCCTCCCCACACTTTCCTGACTGCAGTATGGAGTAAGCAGGTGTGACAGAAGACTTTGAGCTTCCATGAGTTATGGACCCAACTATCAAATCCCCCAGTAAGGCCCCCAGGGATGTGCAGTGGATTAAGCAATAGGAGGAAAAGGGTTTTATCAACTAGTGCCCACCCAGGAGGAACAGAACCAGCCTAGTGGAAGCCAGGGGAGTCCTGTCCGCATGGCATCTGCTGACCCTTTGTACAGACAAACCTGTGTTTCCAGGGTAACTGGAGCCCTAGGCCCAGAGGAAACAGCTTCATTAGTCTGTCCCCAGGGGACTTGGCAGCCAGTCATTAAATGCTCCCAGGAATGGTGAGCCTGGTGGGGCGAGGGAAGAAAACAACTGTAGGAGTTGTGGGGGTGGGGTGGGGTTGGTTCTGCCTCTGTCTGGAACAGGGAACCCCTTCTCCTCATTACGTGGGGGGAGTGTTGAGACTGGAGCGGGGGCGGAGAGTTTCAGGTCCTAAACCTGTCACCATGGTGCAAGCCTCTCCTCTGCAGCAGGGACGGTATCATGGGCACACTTGGATGCAGGCAGGAAGATGGATCAACCACAGACCAGGTCCCCAGGTCCCTGGAAGGTACACCCCACCCTGGGGCTCCTTGGATCCATGGTGACTGGGCTGGGGGTTATGGTGTCCACTGGGCTCTCACTCTCTGTCCTGCCTGTCTGTGAGAGTCCTGGCAGTTCTATTTGTAGCCTTGAGGTGTTGTCCTGCTCCTGTATTGTAGGCCATATCTTTTTTCCCTTTTCTGGTACAGAAAGAAATCTGCAAAGTGACCAGTTCCCCAGGCCTCTTATCCCCTCCCACTAGTGATTTGTGCCATTGGCTCATAGGGCCTTGAATCTCATCAGTGATGGTTCTCATCCTACCTCCAGCTCAGACTCTGCTGAGCCACTTCCTCCTGGACTCTCCTGAGGATGTTCCCAGGCCCCACGGATTCCCCCTCTTTGCATTCACCCCTCAACCAGCTTTCCTCCATAGTGCCCCAAGTTGGAGAAGGGCTCTACTTGCTGCCCACTAGCCCAGGCCAGAGAACGGTCATTCCCCACTCCGTTCCTTCCCTGACTCACCCTGGGCCAGCCACACCCGGCCTGTTCTTCTTCATTAACTTTCCAGTGTCTCCCTCCTCTCTCTTCCCCACTGCTATGCCCTCATACACACACTTTTCATTCTCTCCTGAAGTCCCCACATTGGTCTCTGAGCCTCCAGTTGACCCTCCATGCCACCCGTTCGTATCTTTACTGCTTAAAAGTCTCAGTGGTTCCCCAGCACCTGTGGGTGAAGTGTGGACTTTGTGTTTGGCACTCAGGACCCTGAATGGTCTGCCCTTACTGCTGTCTCTGCATCCACGACTTCTACAACCCTTGGCATGCTCCAGTTCCCACAGTGTGCCATGATCGCTCATACTCTGAGCCTTTGCTCATGCTGTTCCCTCTGCCTGGAATGCTTTGCCCCACCTTTGGTTGTATTATAAATCCCAGCCAACCTGAGAGTAAGCTTAGCTTTGATTCCTCCAGGATATGCCTTTGGAACTTGCCCCCTTTCCCCATCTTCCCCAGGCTTAGGTGTCTCTCCTGTGGGCTCTTGTAGCATGCCACACCCGTCCACCTCATGGCACCCAGCAGTCTCCATCACAGTGGGTGGCAGATTTGTCCCCTGCCCCAGCTGGCTGTGGGAGCCCGGAGGGCCAAGGTCGGGGGTCTTGTTGGTCCTGCTGTTACTAGCATCCAGCCCTAAGTCAGGCATGTGGTCAAGGCTCAACCAGAGCTGTAGGAAGAAATGAAACATCGGCCAGTCTCTCACATGCCTACGCCAGGGTCTCCAAGGTGTGCATTAGTTTCCTGTTGCTGCTGTAACGAATGGCCACAGGCTTAGCGGCGAAACACAAATTTATTCTCCCACAGTTCTGGACATCCGAAATCTGACTGGGCTCAGTCTCACTGGGCTGACTTCAAAGTGTGGACAGGGCTGGGTTCTTCTGGTGGCTCTAGCGGGGAGTTCACTTCCTAGCCTTTTCCAGCTGCCAGGGCCTTATCCACTTTCCCTGGCTTGTGGGCACTTTTTCCATCTGGAATCCAGCAGTGTGGGGCTGAGTCCTGCTATGCTTCCATTTCTCTGGTTCTCTCTGGCCTTCCTCTTCCTTTTTTCTTTTTTTTTAAGATTTTATTTATTTATTTTTAGAGAGGAGAAGGGAGGGAGAAACAGCAATGTGTGGTTGCCTCTCACATGGCCCTCACCGGGGACCTGGTCCACAACCCAGGCATGTGCCCTGACTGGGAATTGAACCGGGACCCTCTGGTTCCCAGCCTGCGCTCAATCCACTGAGCTACAGCAGCCAGGGCCCTCTTCCTTTTTTAAGGATCCTGATGATTACATTGAGCCCAGCTGGGTAGTCTAGGGTAATCTCCCTGTTTTAAGGTCAGATCATTAGCAACCTTAGTATTATTTGCGGCCTTCATTCCTCTTTGTCAGGTAAAGTAACAAGATATTCACAGGTTCCAGGGTTTAGGACGTGGATACCTTTGGGGGGACCATTGTCCTGCTCATTGCAGTCTGGAAGAAGGTGGTGACGCAGTACCATGGGGGCAGAGGGACCGTGCTCTGTGAAAACCTGAGGGTTGGGAAGACCAAGGGCAAAAGGATGGTGGTTGTGTCAGAGAGCAGGATGATTTGATGCAGGTCAGAGAGTTTTAGGGAGATCCAAAAGGGGATTCCTTCTGTAATGGCTGGGGCTGCAGGTGACAGAAACCCAGCCAAACTTTTAGCTCAAGGGAAATTGATTGGCTCATGAAACTAAAAAGAACAAAAACAAAAAACACCACAGGCAGAAATTTTTCCTGGTGCGACTTGGTCAAGGTCAGAGGATGTCTCCACCACTCCATTTTTTTTTTTTTTTTTTTTGTCTCTCAGATCTCCTCTCTGTCCTGGTTGGCTTCACCCAACCCATGAGTTGGCAACATGGTAGCAGCCATGCCTGCCCCCTGGTCCCCAGGTTTAAGGGCACCAGAGTGGCTGCTGAGTCTCAACAAGTCTCATTGCCCTGCCTTGCCTCACCAGGGTCCTGAGTCGAGCCCCCAGCTGATCACAGGGCTGGGGAAATACTCAGTACTGAGTGGATTGGATTGCACCTAAACTGTGGTGAGAAAACAGGGAAAAGTGGGTTCCCGAAGGAAAATCTGGGGGCTGTTCCACCAGGTGGGTGATGCTCCCTTACGCTGTCTTGGGAAGGCAGGACGGGGTAGCAGAGGAGCACTGGATTGAAAGGACACCTGAGTTCTGATTCTGTTTCTGCTGCTGACTTGCCATATGACCTTGAGAAAGTGACTTATTAACTTCTCTGGGCCTGGCTGCTGTAAATTGAGGGGGTGAGGTGGGATGCTCTCTAAGGGACTTTCCAGCATCAACAACCTTACCGCTTGGAGGCCTTCCCCATCTGTTTCGCCCATCTGTTTTCCTGTGCCTCTAGATACTCGTAGTAAAAACCGCGGTGGGTTTTCTGCAGGGGAAGCTGTGGGGAGTACAGCCAAGTTTGGGTTGTGCCATGAGACTAGGGAGGCTTCATTTTCCATACAAAGTTCTGGGTTTATGGGAGAATTTGGGGTCTGAGCAAGTGACCAGGGAGTCTCAAGACTTAGGGTGCCATCGGGTTAAACTTGACTGTGCTTGAGGCCAGTGCTTTGCATGTGGCCAGGGTGGGGTCATGGTGTGAGTTGCTGTTGCCTTGTGGCTGAGGTGAAGACTCCGTCTGGGTCTGGGGTGGGGATCAGATGCTGGTCAGCAGTAGACAGGGCAGATGCTATCAGCTGGTGTACGCGTGACTTGGGTGTTATCTAAACGTGACTCTGGCCACATGTGACTTTTGAAGTGTTTATTCTCATCTAACATATTAAATATTTTAATTATTCTCTTGTGTCCTGTCTGCCTCCTCTGACTAGAGTGTCAACTTCTTGAAGGCAATGACTTTGTTTTCTGTGGGATCTCCAGCTCTTAGAACAGGCATATTGTGGGTGCTCAGTAAGCAATCGTCGAGTGACTAAATGACTACTGTGGAGGTACACGCACCAGGTGGGGCCAAGACTAGCAGTTCCCCGACTTCACTGCCCATTTGAACCACCCAGAGAGCTTGTAAGAACCCAGTTGCCCAGGGTGTACCCCTAACCAATCGGATCAGAATGGCTGGGAGCCGGAGCCAGGCATCAGTATCTTTAAAAGATCCCCAGGTTATTTCATTTGCTGCAGAGTCTGAGAGCCACTCCATTAGACCGCATGAAGCACGGGGGCACCTGCCACCTGGCGAGGACACACACAGCAGCCCACACACGCAGGAGCGGGGAGCCAGACGAGGGGCGGGCCACAGCGAGGCTGCAAGCTGGGTGGTGGATGGAGACTTTCTGTCCTAGGTCTCTATCACACTCTCCGGACACCCGCCAAGGAGGCGATTACTTTGCTCTTACAGAATAGATTTTGGCCGCGAGTCAAGAAGAGCTCTTGCTTCCCAGCTAAATGATGGCAAATCAATTTGAGGTCTCGGCTGGAGCTGCTGATTAGGGCTGGCAGCCAGGGAGCCTTGGGCTGTCAGAGCCACAGCAGGGCAGCGCTGGGCCTGTGGGAGAAAGTGGCAGCCCAGGGGTCCGAGAGCCCAGCCTTCTCTTGAGGGGCAGGGGAGGCCTAGGTGGGGTTGCCATCCAGGTGTGCAAATGCAGTTTCTGTTTATTTAGAGTAGTAATATTAATACTATTATTCATCATTTCTTAAGAATTTGCTATATGCTGGGCACTTTGATACATTTGTCACAATAACTGGGCAGTGCAGGTATTATTATCTCTGGATAGAGGCCCTAAGAGATAAAATAATGTGCTCAAGGTCAAATGGCTTCAACATAACAAGTCTGTCTTGGGACCAGGTCTGCCTGGAGAAAATCCAGATGTTTGCTCATGATGCTCTGTGGGGTGCTGGTGTGCATGTCTGGGTTCTGAGCTCCCATGAGCGTGACCGACTCAGGTCTGAAAGGCAGTGCTTAGCCAGTGTTTGACCACGGGGAGTCCCCTGGGGAAGGGATTACTGAAGACAGAAAGGAATGGGGAAATGTTTGCTGAGTGGATGGATGAGTAAGGAGCGTTTGCTGACTAGGAGCTGGACAAAGAGCTGCAGGTGGACTGAGCTATGCATCGTGAGGTAGGTGGCCTCCTAGATGGTCCCCCCGCCAGTGATCTTCCCTGCCGGTGTGCATGCCCGCTGGTGTCCTCCCACCCGGCAGCAGAGCTGGTCTGTGTGGCCAACAGAATACTGCAGGAGTGATGGTGTGTGACTTCTGAGGCTAAGTCATGAGGGACGTTGTAGCTTCCACCTTGCTCTCTTGGGTTACTCATCAGGGGGAGGCTGGTTGCATGTTGTGGGGACACTCAGCCCTCCAGAGAAGCCATCCTTGGAAGGGTGTGTCCTGCCACCAGCCAGAACTAGCTTGCCAGTGATGTGACCATGCCATCATGGAGATGGGGCCTCCAGCCCCAGACAAGCCTTCAGATGAGACAGAGACCCCAGCTGACACCTTGACTGCAACCTCACGAGGCACTCCAAGCAAGAACTCCCCAACCCAGCCATTCCAGAATTCCTGATCCTCAGAAACTGTGAGAGAAATAAAGGGCTATTGGTTTAAGCCACTGAGTTTTGGGGTAATTTTTGAGGGACTGACATAACTAATACATATTCCTGAGTCTTTCGAACTGACGAGAGCTTCCTGGAAAACAGTCCCTTCTGTCCGCCTTCTCACTGTGACCCTTGCCTCTCATAATACAGTGAAAAGACATGAGGCGGATTTGGTTTTAAACCCCAGCTTCCCGATGTACTGTTTGGATGACTTGAAGGTTTTTATTGAAATGAATTCTTCTCCTTATCCTTTCCACGTCTCCTCCCACCTTTCCTCTGCTGACCTCGTTTGTCTTCCTCAGTCTTGCCGTGGTAATTGTAGCATTTCATAGTGGTGGCTGTCATTTTTTAAGTACCTGTTAGGTGCCAGGCACTGTGCTAGGCTATCTACAGATTTAATTTTATTTATTTCCTTCGCCATCGCTGGTGGCGGTGGTGGAGTTGGGCATTATTACACTCATTGCTTTTTGTTTTGTTTTGTTTTGTTTTAGAAAGATAAGGAAATCAAGGCTCTGAGCAGATGTATCATCTGCCTAAGACCAGACAGAATCTGGATTCATAGTCTGGTTTGTTAGAAAACCAAAGCCTGTGTTCATTCCCATGGTGCACCTCTACTTCTGAGCCTCCGTGTTCTCATGTGCAAAATGGGCATAATCCTGACCTCACAGATGAGGAGAGGCAGTGCCTTTAAAGCAACCAGCCCTCAGGATGGCGTGTAGCAGGGGCTTAGTAAGCAGAGGTTCCCTTGCCCTTCCTCCTTACCCCCTTACCCACCCCTCCCTGAGCTTTAAGGTGAGCTGTTCTGACCCTTGTGTAGACAGGGTCATGCCAAGTGCCTCCCACTGTAAGAACATTAGGGAGTTGATGTGGCTGAGAGCTGGAGACCACTGGGCCTGCCCCAGGATGGGGTGGGTGTCCTAGGCCTGGAGTTCAAGCAGATGGTGACACCAGTTCTGGCCCCACCCATTGAACCTGGGCCACCTCTGTGCTTGGAGCAGGACCCGCCCTGCCAGAGCTTACACGGAGAGGAAGGAAGGGCTGGAGCCTGCGTCATATCCAGGACGGTGCCCTCAGAGAGGCCAGAGCGTAGAGATGGCTCCAGCTGGAGGATCCCAGCTGAGGAAGCATTGTCCTTGGGGGGTATCAAATCATCTCTCAGATCAAGCAAAAAGCCCCAATTAATTACAAGTGCTAAGTGAGTGATCTGGAAGTAGGGTTTTGCAGTCAATTAAAGGGATGCTGGAGGAGGCTTCGTTAACCCCCTGCCTCCTGTCAGATTCTGGTGTAGAAGGAAGTGAGGACCTGCCCGACTCCGAAGAGCTCCCCGCACCGTGGGGGATGCAGGCAGGGAGTGTGTCTACCAAGGACGGCGCAGGAGGGATTCCTGGGTTGTGTGGGATGATGGATTTGACTTGGAATCCCCTTCCCATTCCAGGTTTCTTGGTTTCCTGTGCTTTGATCTCTGTCTGCTTAATGGGGGCAGGAGGCAGCTGGCCAGACAAAGTGCAGTTTGTGCTGCTCCTGTCTTTCCCCAGTGGGAGGACAGACTGCCCGCTGCGCTCTCCCCAGGAGCCCCACACCCAGCTCAGTATTTTCCTCCAGAACCATCTCCCACCATTGTTCCAGATCTTGGAGAATGGGGCCACCAAGATGGACACACAGGCTTTGTCCTTGAACCCCATTACTGTCCCCCACATCCAATCCTCAAGTCCTGCCAGTTTGCCGTCCAGTGTCCCTCTAATCTGCCTACTTCTCCCTGTCCCGCTGCCACTGCCTGAGGTAAGGCCTTGCCATCTCCATCACTGGCCTTGCACCAGCGTATCCCTGGGCTGCTGGCTTCCACAGCTCACGTCTAACTCATCTTCCTTAACCTGCACATCTGACCAGGCGCCACGTCTGCTGGAGACCCTTCACTGGCTCCCAGTGCCTGCAGGTGAAGCGCACCCTCCGTCCGCTGGTGCCTGGTGGACGTCCCAGGCTCTCAGCTCTTCACTGAACACTCACCGAGTCCCAGCAGTTGTCCCCCATTCCTGCACTCACGTCAGGCCACTTTTGTCTCCTCCAGGCCCTTTATCATGCCAGCGCCTGTCTGCCTGGAGTGCCTTCTTTCTCCTCAGGTTGACTCCTCGCCTTGCACACTGAGCCCCCCCACTCAGAGTCCGGGGTTCTGTTGCTCCGTGTCCTCACTCCGGGGCACGGGCAGATCTGGGAGAACAGGCAGGAGCCGTGACGTTGGGGCACAGAAGAGGGAGGGTCAGGTCTACCTCCACACTGCCACTGTACAGGAGGTGCAGAGAGCTGAAGGCAAAGTGACTGGCCACCAAATAAGTGACATGGGGAGCGACTGCTCAGGCCCCAAGTCAGCATTCGGGTCCTGGGATGTCAACCAGGGTGCCAGGGAGTGGGTGGCACTGTAAGCCACACTCCGATGGGTGCTGGGGGGCACCGGGGCACCGGCCAGTCCTCCTCCGACAGAGCTCCGAGGTTATTGCGCGAGACACGTGCAGTGACAGAACTTGCGGAGTGCCACTCCTCGAATGCTTGCCACATGGTGCTAAGAGTGTGGATGCGGGACCCCATTTCCTCCTCACGACTGCAGAGGTCAGAACAATTACTATTCTCCCCTTTTACTCACAAGCAAACACTCGGACTGTTCTGCCAGGTGAAAGCACCCGCCAGCAAACCCAGCACTGCGGAGCCTCCAGCTGTGATGCCCCGCATTGTGTGAGTGGCCAGCAAACCCCACTGTGGTCAGCGGGACGGGGGCGGTGCCAGACTGGGCCTTGCACAACCGGTGACATCTGAGCTGGGTCTCGAGACTTTAGAGGAGTGCACTGGGGGGGAAGGGTACTGTTCACCGCAGGCAGAGGGGACAGGATATGCAAACACGCAGCGGCATGGTGTGCACGTGCGTGCTTGGAGCACAGCGTTGGGTGTGGGTCTGACCCAGCGGGTTGTGGGCGCACCACATGGGGCCATTCTGACCGTCTCGCTGTTCTCCTGGAGGCCGTAGTAGGTGTTGGGCAGTGGAGTGACGTGGCTGAGTTTGTGCTGTTGTGGTGGGTTTTCTAGTCAGGGCAGGTGGTGGGGAGAGGATGAGTAGGAGGGAAGGGGGAGAATCTGAGGGACCAATGTGTGGGGATTGGGAGGCGCCCAGCCAGGCGGAGAGAAGATGAGGCCTTGCTTAAGGTGGGGTGATGGCGGAGGGCGGCTGAGGGTGGGGGGATCGGTCTGGTCCTGAGTCCACAGCAAGGCCTGGGAAGCGTGTGTCCAGGGGCAATGTTGAGTGGTGTCCTCTCTGTGTCCCCAGCCTCCTGCTGCTGGCAGAGTAGGAACTCCATCAGTGCTGGTGGGATGACCAGTGAGAGACCTTGTTCACCCGTGTGACTTGGCTCTATGCCAGATGTCACACCCAAGGAGCTTGGGGTGGCCAGAGATGGGGTGTGGGGTGTTGTGACTAGGCTGGGCCACCAGCTCCTGAGGTTGTGCAGTGGCTTTGAAGGGCAGGAGGTGGGTGGCCCTGAATCTCCGGTTGCTGGTCCTGCCTGTGGTCTTGGTTGACATCTGGGATCATTTCCCCAGTGTTGCAGCCAGGAGCAAGGGTTACACTGGGGTTTTCTGTGGCCTCTTGAGCTCTGTGTGGGGCGGCCCCCCTCATGTCAGCTGGCACCCCGTGGAGCCCCGGTGGGTGGTTCCGATGGACAGAAGAGGACAGACAGAGCGAGAGCTGCTGTACAAGGTCTTTGTTGTCACGGTTGGGTTGGTACATGTTAGCATCTGCGTCATACAAAGGGGGAGCAACAGCCATGGCTTTTGGTCAGGTTCAGGGGGGCATGAGGGGTGCCCCTCCCCTCCCCCAGGCACTGACACATTTAAAGGAAGCAGAGCAACAAGGACAGAGCACAGATGTGGGAAAAGGATATCCCAACGTGAGCAGGATGGTCATCCTCACCTGGGTCTCACTAGGATCCTCCCCCCACACCCCGGGGCCAGCACAAGCACCTCCCATCTCTGCCCCATGAGGAGTTGTAGAGAGGGGAGCAGGGGACATGTGGCAGGAGGTTTGTCCTCAGGCCTGGGAGATGTCCCCTCGTCTGAGCCAGTTGACCCCAGACCCCCTGTGCAGTCAAGGGCCTGTGGGATCCTAGAAGGATGGAGCAGTTGGGTGGTGGGGGTCAGCAACCCTGCCAGCTGGGTGCCAGGGTCTCTTGGGGCTGGTGGTCTGTCTCCTTTCACTCTAGCCACCAGCCTTTGGGGTGGCTTCTTTCCCACATGATGGCCCTGGGCTGAAATACTTCTGTTCTCTGCCTCTCTTTCCCCTTCTCTTTCCTCTCTCTCCCTTTTCTCCCTCCCTCCCTCCCTCTCTCCCTTCCTTCTTTCCTTTCTGTCTACACACACACATAACCTGGGAGGATCTCTTGACTTCCTGCTTGCTTTTGGAGGAGACCACATGTAGCTTTGCTGGTAAGGACACCCTCCAGGAACTTCTGGACCTGGAGTGGAGGACATCCACATGTAGGCATCCTCGCCCATCTCAAGTGCCCAGTGTGGCAGTTCCAGAGAGGCCTGGTCCCTTCTCTCTGGCAGTGACCTTCCTTGGCAAGACGTGTACCCACCTTGGGCAGTGCACACTCCCTTGTATTTCACCCTGTTCTCACCATTCATAATGACTGTTCTTCCTATTTCCCTAGCTGGGAGGTGTCTCCCATGTATGTTGTATGCATGCTGAGTCTGGGGCCTCTCCCTCCCCGCCCCTGCCTCCCAATATGTCACACACACACTGCCCCATTTGTGGGTGACAAACTCATCCCCTTCCCATCTATTGGGCCACACACACCTCCTGCCCCTGGCACATCATATGATTACCCCTGCCCTGCTAGAGCCCCACCCCCATATTTTGCACCCCCCCATGAGTGTGTTGCACATCAGCTGCTCTCCAGAGGCAGGTCTGTGTCAGGAATGACAGTCCTCATGTTCCCCTGGACCTGAGAGTGATCACCTGGCAGTGGTTAGAGCCAGGTATGCCCCAGGCTGAAATTCTCCCCCTGCTCCTGCCACCAGGAAGCCCTCCAGTCCTGCTGCTTGAAGCAGGCTGTAGGAGTCTGGAGAGTCTGGGAAAGTACACCAGACTAAGCCAGCCATCCCGGAGGGCACTTTCTTATGGAAAAAGCCGTGAGGGCACGGGGGCTTCAGAGAGCACCAGGGATACCCTCTGAGGGTCCGGGGCCCTCAGACCCACCAGGGATATCTTGTATGGCTGGGTTCCCCTGCTCATCTGAAGCTCCCTAGGCCTCAGTCTCTGCTGTTCATCTAGCATGCTCTGTGCCCTGGCCCCACCTTCAGTCTTCGGACCCCTGTCAAGGGGGAGACCTTCCTGAACACTGGAGATCCACCGTGTCCAGTGGGGCTCACACACAGGGTCTGGGTGGGCCTGGGGCTCCTGGACTGGGCCCTGCCTATCTCTGTACCAGGACCCCAAGGCTCTAGAGAATGACCATTCTGCCCAGGATAATAGACACCAACAGACAAGCAGACAACAGGGGTGCAAGGTGGCTCCCCATCACAGACGCAGGCAGACACAGACATAGGCCCCATGGGGGGCGGGACACAGGGGCACCGGGGAGGGGCGGGGGTGGGGGAGAAGGGCAAGCCCAGGGAGCTGGAGCTGTTGAGGCCCTGCTCCCCCGAGAAGGGACAGACCAGGGCGCTTTTCTGGTTCCCTAAACACATGGATTGTTTTTTCTCGTCTTTAAAGTATTGCAGTCTAACTGATATGGCTTTAACTATTGGAAACGGACAGAGAAGACACATGTCTCTCTCTGAAATAAAAGCATAAGTCCACTAAAATGGAAAACCTGCAGAATGCAAACTGGGGCCAGTGGGGCAGGGATCAGGGGCAGGCAAGTCGCCCCTCCCCTGGCCCCTGCTTTGGGGGTAGGCCCTGGCTGGGGCCCAGCATGGCTTCTTGGGGCTCTGCCTGAGTTTGTCCCAGTGGACTTCTGAAGACCTCAGACAGGAACCCTCCAAGGGCGGGAGGACTCTAGGCCAAGGACAAGGTCTCCTGTTGGATGTGGCTACTTGTGACTGGTGGTTTTGGGGCCGAGAGGGGCTTCTTACCCATATTCCTGCTCCCCAATACCACGTTCTGCACGCTACTGCCTTTTCAGAGCCACGTACATGCACACAACAGTCTCAGCACATCTGATAACTCTCAAACACACCTTTCTACAACATCTAACACATGTCCATCACTCCTGGCACACACGCTGTTTTGAAAACCCATGTAAATGCAAGCTAACACATACAAGCTCTCCCACATGTATGAGATGGCTAACACACACATGTGGCACAATCTCAACTCATACATACCACCTCAAACAAGCACACATACACAGGCTGCCTAGCAAACACAGTCTCTGACACAGGGATATGATCACTAACACACAGACACAATCTCAAGACACACACACACACTCTAACATGGTTAGAGTATGTACGCCTGTATGTACAGTCTCTGGACACATAACTGCTGATGCAGTCTCTGCCATTCATACCCACGCCGACATGAACACACACTTCCTCTCTCATCGCTCCCCGGCCATCCAGGTCTTATCAAGTAACCAAGCAAGAGGCCTTGATGATTTTGGGTGGGAGAGACAAACACCGGTCTCTCACATCCCAGAGGAGAGTTTGTTCTTGGCCGATGAGATGAATGGACAGATGCCTTTTGTCAAGTGGGGACTGGCTTCTCCCCAAAGGCTTGGGGCTTTAGCCAGGAAGGGTCCTCCAGGGGACCATGGGGTCCTGGAAGCACATGGACAGGACAAGGTGAGAAAGAAGGGTGAATAGGAATGGGGGCAGCTTGGCTGCACCAATGGAGGCTCCCATGGCATGGGCCATTGCTGCCCAATGGCTCCAAGTGTTTTCTGGGGGGCCTGGATGGCCCCTTGGCTGGGCAAGCTGGGCCCAGACTGGCAGTGGGGCCCCAGAACCTAAGTGGAAGGTGGGGGGAACAAGGAGCAGCCCTACTTCAGGCCCCTCCAGAGATGAGTTAAAGTCCAAAGAGGATCCATTTGGAGGGATTGGCTTGGCAGGGGCTACCCCTTTTTGGGTGGGGGTTGGGGGGTGCTCCTGGACTGTGTGTCATCAGGGAGGGAAGGAGGAGGGCCTCAGTCTCCTTCCCAGAATAGAAGGGGTTTCTCAGGCTGGGCCCTCACAGGGCAGGCATACCCTGACTCCCTTCCTCAGAGCCAGGCCACCCAGCGCCCCTGCCCTGACCTGGAGGTCCACTGGGGATCAGAGGCCAAAGGTCAGCATGCTGGGCAGGGCTGGAATGTGTCATTACTTTGGCTGGCTGGGGACAGTGGTCCTCCTGGCAGTGGGGCGCATGAAGGAATGTATGGGGGTTACCACACTAGCACAGACCTTAGGCTTCTGGACGGGTCCCCAGGGCTTCCCGCACTGGGTACAATGCCCCCTGAGGGGGAAAGCGACCTTCTGTTTTTGCAAGCAGCTTGGGTGTGAGGTGGGGGCTGGACACCCTGGGGTGAAAGGAGTGCGAGGGGTGCTGAGAGGACGGGCCCCCCGCCAGGGGTCAGGGACAGAGGCCAACTGAGGTTTTCCCATCAGAACTGAGACTTAACTGAATAAAAAAAAGAGAGAGAGAGAAAGAACTAAAAAAAAAGGAACAAGTGGCGTGGGGACGGGTGGGAGGGCTGGTTACTTCTTGAACATGTCCTGCAGTGGCCCAGGCAGGTATTTGAGCACCGTGTCCAGGATGCTCTCCTCTTCCTCCTCCTCCTCCTCCCCGCAGCCCGCAGGGATGGCCTTCTTGGGCCGCGTCAGGCTCCCCTCGCAGGGCTGCTCCAGGGCTGCCTTCTCCTCGGCCTCCTTCTCTTCCTTCTTCTTCAGCCCGTACTGGTGGGGGGGGGGGCGGTGGACATGAGCATGAATGGGGCAAGGAGAGAGGGGGTCTCAGGGTCATGCAGTCTCATCTGGGGCAGCTCATGAGGACTCCCCGAGCCTCAGTCCTCTCATCCATAAAATGGGCATGAGGGTATCTTGTAGAATTGTGACTGTCTCCAGTAACACAGAGATGGTGCCTGGGGCTTCCTTTAAAATCGATACCTGCTCATAACAAGTTCTCTGCTCTTCTGAAATCCCCCAAGATCTGAAATCTGAAAGTTCTCCCATATGTTTGGACCTGAATTTTGGTGACAAAACTTGACTTCAACTGATGGAAGGCTACTTATAGCCCTGATTTACTGCAGCGCCATGACCACACATGTATTGATGTGTTTGGTGCAGGATGGCAGCCACAAACCCACCGAGAGTGACACCTAACAGTGGCAGGTGCTCAGGGCGCTCTGGTACTTTTCAGAAATCCCCAAATTCTGGATCCTAAACTTATTCAGTCCCCAGGGTTTTGGGTGGGAGACTGCGGGCCCATAGCAGCAAACGTTAGGGAGCACCTCCTATGTGCCTTGTCTCAAGTGATCCCCGCTGACCCTCGAGGGGGCTGTTCCTGTGACACAAAGAAGAGGGAGGCTCAGAGCTAGGTCTAAGGTCAGAGCTGGGGTTCAGGGGAGCCCAAGGCCAGGGTTTGGGGACCGATTGGCCCTGTGTCCTATACCCCAGGTGGGCAGGAGGGTGGTTCTGACCTTGTCTCGGATCTGCTGCCGGACCTTCTCGCGCTCCGCCTCCATGCGCGCGTGCTTGGCCTTGCGCTCCTCCTCCTGCTGCCGCAGCGCTTCCTGCCGCTCCTCCTCCTTCTTCTGCGCGTCTGGGTCCTTCTCCTCCTCTCCCCCCAGCATTTTCCCCATGTCCTTGGTGGCCCCTGCAGGGGACGGGTTGGGAAGAGAGAGGGTGGGGTCAGAGGGCCCAGGGTTGGGAATAGGGGGCCTGGTGCACTGAGGCCCTCTCTCACCTAGGTCCGGACCCTGGGTGAGGGCGAGGGTGCGGGACTGGGGCCTCACCTCCGAGGGCCTGTTTCATGACGAAGTCCATGTCTGCGACTCTGGTTAGCGTGCCCTAGCCCGTGGCCAAATCTGCATGCAGCGCTCCTGGCAGGCCTGGCTGGGGAGATGTGCCAACCTGCAGAAGAGGGGTTGGGGGTTAGGTGAGAGAGACCCCTGCATGGGCAGGGCGCTGGAGTTGGCCCGATGGTGGCCTCATCCCGGTTCAGGCATGGGACTCCAGCAGTCTGAGGCCAGGGTGCCATGCCCTGGTGCTGCAAGGAGAGGGGTTATTTCTTGAGCACTTGCTATGTGCCAGGCACATATATGTTGCCAACTGGATCAGATCCCTATTTTAAAACCATCTTGACCATATTGCTTGAATTTGATTGAGGTCAGGAGTCTCGGAAAGAGCATCTCATTTGGATGCAGGCGGAGCAGGGTTCTAGTGCCACCCGCGTTCCTTGTTTGCCATGTGCGCTTCGGGCACATTCCTGAGCCTCCTCCAGCCAGTCTCTCCCTCTGTCAGGCAGAAATGGCAGCGCTTCCTTCCCTAGAGCTGCCGTGGAGACTGGAGAGGATTCCCTCCAGGGCCGTGGGATCAACCCCTCCATGGAATGAGCGTGTGCTCAGGGCCCCACGAATCAGCGTGGCGGGGGGAATAAATGAGAACAGCTAGCTTGGATGAATGTATCCACACTTCCGAAATTAGACAAATGGAAAAATAAATTATTTTTATTGCAGCATACATGTTAGTTTTGTGTTTATAGCTTAATATTGATTTTTACTTTAAATTACACATGGGGGTTAGAGATGCGAGAACCTTCCTGGGGCTTTGAGCCTTTACGGTACCAAGCATGGGGCCTTGTAAGCACTTAGCTTATTTTAGTCCTCCTTCCCCTCTCCTTAAATCACTGACTTTCAGGTTTTATTATATTTTTATTGTTATTATTTTGCCTCAGAAGATTTTCTTCAAATAAAAGCTTAATGGGAATCTCAATTTGCAAAATATGTAAAAGTGGAACTATTCAATGGTGGGGTGTAGGAGTAGAGACCTGGAGCCCCCTCCACCCTTGGCCTTCTTATCCTGTTTCCCCCACTTCCCGGAGGACTTGGATCCCAGAGCTCAAATTCCTAGACATTTCCTTTTTATTTTAATTGCCACGTCTCACTGGCTGTGCCATGGGCAGAGCCACCATAAGTGCCCTTTGGGTGCAGATGGGACATCTGTGAGCTGTCTGAAGTGTGATGTGGCCTGATGGTGAGCTGAGGCCAGAATGGCTCCCCAAGGCCTTTCATCCAACACAGTCTTGGGGTATTTATATTTTGCTAGAAGGAAAAATGGGTCCTGTGAAATGGTGACAGAGAAGTCAGGCCAGATATTACAACCAGGCTGAGTTCAAGGTCACTGGCTGTCAGTTGATGATGGATTTTCCTCATTTCTCTCAAAATGAGAAAACATATTGTCAGACTGAGATCTTTCCATAACTTGGGGCCCGAGAGTTTATTTGAGGACTTCTACATGATCAGACCACCTGATAGGTTGTTTTGAGGAGAGAAAGTCATGATGGAGTAGAGAAAAAATCCCCTTGGGCTTTGGCACTAGACATACCTGATTTGAAATCTGGCTCCAGTTCTCACTGGATCCTGGAGAAAGCGTCACTTTGTTCCCTACAAAACGGGGACATATTAAGGCTACCTGTCCTTCTACTGATGTCTGAAGGAGAAGACAAGGTACTGGTCAAGTACCTGGTGTGTAGCAGGAGCTCATTAATATTAGCCAGGAAACCCGTGCTGACCCAGAATTCCGAGTTTGAAGGCAGCTCAGCTCAGTCATTCAGTGTGTTTTTATTTGATTCAAGACAGTGTAAAAAGACTGCATTTCTAAGAACAGAAAAAAAAAAAACAACCCACCCAATTTAAACATTGAATGATTTCAGGAACTATTGGGTTCCTCCTCCTGTGTTTACATGCCGCTCAAGGAATTGCCAGGTGGTGGTAGAAGATGCAGGTCTCTAATTTGAGATGTTTCAAATTGGTCGACAGGGCACCTGGGCTTCATTTCCAGCCTCATCCCTAAATTGTTTCTCTAGCAAGTCTCTCCTGGACCAGATGATCCTTCTGAGCCCTATCCCCGCACTTCTGCTGGGGTGGTTCTGAAGCATTTGCACTGCTGGCCACCCCACTGGACCCTTAAACCCCGTCTCCTCTCTCGGTTCTCTGTCTCAGTCCTTTCCCCACATCCTACTGCTCTCTCCCCTCCACTTCTCCCTCTCCCTGCCCCTTCTGCCCTCTCTTCTTTATCGCTCTCCTTTGCTGGCTTCTCTTTTTTCTCTTGTATCTTCAGTGAGGATGTTCTCAGGACCCTGACCTCAGCCCCTTTCCCCTCCCCTTTCCCTAGGGAAAACCCATCCTTTCTAGGGTCTTTAATGACTGCTGATACTGATGACATCTAGAGATTTTATCTGGGCTTCAGACTGCTGTATTCGTTCAGCCAACAAGTATTACCTGAGCACTTGGCAGGTGCCCCGCAGTATGTCATGCATTGGGGATGTGACAGTGAACAAGACAAAGTGCTGTCCTCATGCAGATGACATTCTTGGTGTGTATGTGGCACGAGGGTGTTTGTGTGTGAAGAGAAACAGGCGATAAAAAAGTCAAGAAATACACTTGCCTTTCTCTTGCACACCTCCACCTGTGGGCACTGCTTGGACTCAGCATGCTGTTCTCTCTATCACCAAACCGTGTCCCTCCCCAGACTCCTCTGCTTCCCTTTCTTCATTCAGCAAATACTGCTACCACCCCATGCCCCCAGTATGCAGTGTATTTACTCAGGGGCTGAGTCTTCGCCATGCCTGTGCCCACATTGCTCTGTCCTCCTGCTCCGGGACTGCTGGGATTCCTTAGCCGAACTGAGTCTTCCCCAGAGTTCTGGTGCTTAATCCCCGCATGATCCTCTCAGCTCTCAAGCAATGTCTAGTTTACCCTGTCAAGACTTCCCTAACCAATACCTCAAGGCCCAAGGTACCCTGACACCATCCTGCTCAGCAGGTGACTTTGCTCGCCCTTCCTGTGAGGCAGGGGTAGACTCTTTGAGCTCTGGGATCAGGCATACCTGACTTGAATCCTCAACCTGCTACTTTTTAGTTGTGTGATCATGAGTAATTGACTTAGCCTCTCTGGGTCTGGGTCTTCTTTATAAAGTGAGGAGGATCATACCACTTTGAAATGTGGGAAATAGTCTATGGAATGTGTTTGGTACATGATGGGGGCTCAGTCAGTGGTGGCGATTAACACCAGCCTGTGTGAACTCCTGTGACCTCCCCTCCTCCTAGCTCCTGAGGAAGGGGCCCCTCCTTCCCTCAGAAGCCACCCTCCACCCTGCCGCCTTCACTCCAGATTTTCTCTCTCCACACCTCCTCCTCAGTCTGCGCAGCACTCCCTCTCCCTCACACCCCTAACCTCTCTTCTGTAGGTCTTGTCCCCCCCGCCCCACCCCCGCCATCTCCAGCTCTTGCCCAGACCTCACCTGTCCCTTCACCTCTGTCTTCTGCCTTCCTGGTGAAGGGCTCTACTTGGTGTCTCTGCTTCTTCACCTCGCAGTCAAGCCCTGTAGCTCCCCGAGACCAGAGACTTCCTGCCTCTGCACGCCGCCCCCCTCCCCCCCGCCCCCCACTGCCCTAGTCAGACTTGCCAGAGGCTCTAAATGTCAGAGGCAGGAGTGTTTCCACAGCCCTCCGCCTCCTCCATCCCTCCGCAGCATCAGATGCTGAGGGCGACCCCTATTGGACCCCCTGCCCCCCCTTTTTTGCCGTCTTGAGCCTTCTGAATTCCATGACACAGCACTTTTGTGGTCTTGTCAGACAGGTCCTTTCTCTCACCTTTGCTGGCTCCTTCCCCATAAAACAGTGATTTCAACATTTTTCATCTCCCGGCACACAAAAACTCATGACTAAGATTCTGTGGCACACCAAAAAATATATTTCCTGCCAATCTGGGAAAAAATTAAGTATGATTTTGATTCATTCACAGACAGCTATTGTTGTGTTGGCTGTTGCCATTTTTTAAATTTGACAGTCTAAGGGAAAAGAGGTCAATACCCCTGACTAAATAGTTGGACACAGCATGTTTAAAAATTCTTGCAGCAGCCCCGTGCGCCTGCCTGCTGCGGCACACAGGTTGAAAATCAATGCTTTTAAACACAGCTATTCATTAGGCAATCTCTTCCCCTCTTCTCTTTCTGCTGCCCCTTCCTCACCCACTTCCTCGCTTGGGAATCTCACCGACTCTTATTTGTTTATGTCACAGATTGATCCCTCTCTCCTCTACCCCCCGCCCTCCTCCCTTCACCCACTCTTACCATACCTGCACACTTAACTCTCGGCTCTATGTTGCTCTATGTATGACATGGATAATCTCAATTCATCCTGTCCAAGGAGCAGCCTCATCCTTGCCCTCCGCCCCCGACTCTCTTGTCCTCCAGCATCCTGGTTCCACTTGCCTCAACTGAAAATCCCAGACTCAGCGAATTCTTCATTTATTCACTTACACACTCACTCACACTACAAACAGTTTTTGGGCACCAGCACTCTGCCAGGCATTGCTCTGGGTGCTGAGGCTGTGGCAGGGCACAGGAAGTCCCCGCATTTGCTGGGAGAGCTTGCAGTCTGCTGGGGAGGCAGACCCGAGACAAAGACCACACAAGGAACTGGGGAGTTACAGGTGCAATGGGGAGCCGAGGGAGAAGTCCGGAGACTGTAGTAGCCTCCCAGTGCCTTCTGTGTTCACACCCTCTGCTCCCCCATGGCAGCTGATGCCTAGGTTGGGGCCTCAAGGTCCTGGATTTGTGCATAAACTTCAGCTCTGTGTCTGTCCCCGCTCTCATCCATCCTCCACATGGCCGTCCGATTAATCTTCCTGAAGGGCATATCTGCTCATGCAAACACACCCTGCCACGGCTCCACAAAGCCTTGTTAAATGGACCGGAGTCCTTGTGCTGACCTTCAAGTCCTGCACAGCCTAGCACCTGCCCGTGTCGCCGTTCATTCCCCCCCCCCCCCGCACGTGGCTCTGCTCGGCTGCCCCCCAGCACACGGTGCTCTTTCCAAACCTTGGAGTGCTGTGTTCATGTTATTCCCACAGCCTGGAAACCTCTCAACCTCATCTCTGCCAGTTCGAACCCTGGCTCCACTACTTATTTATAAGTGACCTTGAGCAAGTGACTTCATGTTTTCTCATCTGTAAAGTGGAGAAAATAACACCTATGCCCAAGGCATGCTGTGAACATTAAATGAGATAATGCAGATAAAATGCTTGGCCCGGTGTTTGGCATATAGTAGGTGCTCAGGACACATGGGCTGTCATAATCATTGTTATCATTATTGTCATCATCATAAGCAGCAGTGTTAATTTCCAAAGGTCCCTCTCAAACGTCACTCCCTCCATGGAATTTCCCAGTGTCTTCCTCTTCTGAGACCCATGGCACTTTCTAGGGCAACCTTGACTGCCTCCAGCTCACGCTCTCCGTCCAGCTATGTGTCTGTCTCTTTCTGGTCCCTCGGGGCTCCTCCTTGTATCTTGTGCCTTTTTTCCTATCCCAGAGTCCACAGCATCTCCGGGTTCATGGCGGAGCCAGCCTTAGGATGTGTTTGCTGGATTGAATGTAATGTTCTGTGTCAGTGAGTATGTGAGAACGTATGCATTCAAAGTGTGCTCTGACTCTGAACTTAGGCATTGTGTATGTGCATGCGTGTGTGTGCAGGCGTGTATGTAGAGATTTTGTCTTATGCCTGTGGGAGAGCTGAGGTCCAGCAGGTTGCTTGCAGTTGAAGATTTTGACTGGACCACCAGGAGGCGCTCCTCAGCAGTTCTGCCAAGAGCTTTGGTTTATCCTGGCGCAGGAAGGGGGGTGGGTGGTGGTGGTGGTGGTGATGGTGATGCTGGGCTGGGGGAGGGGAGACAGGGAAGGGGGTGGGGAAGGGCTGCTGCAGCCCCAGGTTCTTTTGCCTTCATCACGCTGGGGACCCATCTTTAGCTTCTCCCTGACTCTGTCCCAGCATGTCCAGCCTGTCCCAGCCCCAAGGTAGCTTAGGCACCTCCTCAGGCTCTGCCAGCTGAGCTCAGGCTGGTTTTGGAGCTGGGCCCCTGCCCTCTGACAAACAGACTCAGGCACCGGCACTGTTTGTCCTTGTGGCTTTTTTCTGTGTGTGTGTGTGTGTGTGTGTGCGCGCGCGCGTGTGCGTTAAATGGCTCAAGTCCAGGCTGTGTTCACTGCATCTCAATTCAACACTCATTTGCTTTTTTGCCACCCTCTGCTAACTGCAGTGGTAGGGACAAGGGTTGTCTGTCCACCCCCACCCCACCGCACCCCACGTCCGTGGAAGGGAGAAGCACAGGGGAATGGAAGGGGCAGTGGAGAATGGGAGGGGGTAGGGCACCTGCACCCGCAGAAGAGCAGAAGTGGTGGGGGCTTTGCGTCCCCCGCGGAAGAGGGAACCTGGCGCTCCACTCCGTGTCCCCGGTCCCGCGCAGACCAGCAGAGCCGGCACTCTGCCCGGGCTATCGGTTGGCCACTGAGAGCGCCCCTCCCCCAACACACAGCTCCAACCCCAAGACCCAGCCGGGTCTCAAACTTTGCCGGGGGAGGGGCAGAGTGGGGTGGGGAGGGCATAGAAGAGGTCCTTGCGAATGACCCCAGGCAGCTTGCTGTGCTGCCCAAACGTGGGCTCCTCCTCAGGGGACAAATAGTCCCCTTGGTCCCCCACCCCAAAAGACGTTTAGGTTCTCTTCCCTTCCACCTTTGGTCTGTCTGCTCCCCTTCCGCCGCCCTCTGACTCACTCCGGGAGCCTGAACTGTACCCGGTGGGGGCGGCTTCCTCCTCCGGGGCGAGGAGGGCCCTGGCGGGCTCCGGTTAAGTAGCTTAGATCGAGATCCCCACCCCCACCCGAGCGAGATGGAAGTTGTTCTCTGGGTTCAGACTTGAGTCTCCCATTGCCCTCGGGGCGGTCCTGACTCCTCAGGAGCCGGGCTGTTTCAGGCTTCTGCCGGGAGGGGGGCAGAGGGGGGCCCCCTCCTCTCCCCAGTTTGGTCGGCTTCCCTGCTTTTCAGCCTGCTCGTTAACCTCCTCCTAGGGAGCTGTCCTTTCAGTACCACGGCTAGCGCGGCCCGGGAGGGTGCTTGCTGCTGCCGCGCAGCCTCCCCTTCACGAGCTGGGTCAGTCTTGGGGAGCTGTACCCCCCGAAAGTAGCACTCCCCAACCTTCCGGGCTGCCCCGCGGCCTCGAGAGGAGAGCCAGGACCCTGTTGCCCACAGCCCGGCCCCGCCCTCCCGGCCCCCGGCCAGCACCGACCTGGCGGTCCCTGCAGCCGTCTGAGCCACTGCAGGGCTCCGCTG
>PVJI01016469.1:0-38228 GCA_004026765.1 Micronycteris hirsuta
GATTTTTATTTATTTATTTTTAGAGAGAGGGGAAGGGAGGGAGACAGAGAGGGAGAGAAACAGCAATGTATGGTTGCCTCTCACATGGCCCTCACTGGGGACCTGGCCTGCAACCCAGGCATGTGCCCCAACTGGGAATCGAACCGGGACCCTCTGGTTCCCAGCCCGCGCTCAATCCACTGAGCTACACCAGCCGGGCATAGAGTGTATTTTTATGTCTTTTTAACATATGAATAACAAATTGGGGCTTGTATTTTAAAAAACACAATGCTAAAGGTGAAGGGAATAAAAAGGACAGATTGGTAGTTACAAGACAGGGATGTCAAATACAGCACAGGGAATATAGTCAGTAGTATTGTAACAATGTCTAACCACCATGCTGTACCCCTGAAACTAATAGAATACTGAATGTCAAATGTAATTGCAAAACTAAAAAATAAAATAAAATTAAGAGCACAAATAAAATAACCAATGCTTTAAACGGGGAAATGCTTTTCTAACTGACATACCAATGAATGAGTATCTTTTCAAAAACTAAATCTTTGTGTTCTTAGTGTGGGGCTACATTTGACACTTCATATAGTAGGTTACATGATCTCATATTTTGTCTTTTACCAGAATAGCATACTTAAATTATATGATGAAATGTTTTATTCTAATACAAATCACCATTATTAATCACCAAGTATTACATAGAGATAAAATGGTGATTATTACATAAAGATCTTCTAATTAGCTTATAACCCATTTCATTTATCGTGCAATTTTAAGAGACAAAAATGATCATTGTACATATTTTTAAACTTTATTTTTTAGCCCTAGTTGGTTTGGCTCAATGGATTGAGTGCTGGCCTGCAAACCAGAGGGTCTCCACTTTGATTCCCAGTCAGGGCACATACCTGAGTTGTGGGCCAGGTCTCCAGTAGGGGGCACGTGAGAGGCAACCACACATTGATGTTTCTCTCCCTCTCTTTCTCCCTCCCTTCCTCTCTCTCTAAAAATAAATAAAATCTTAAAAAAAATTATGTTTTAATTTTTCAGTTACAGTTAGCACCCTGTATTGTATTAGTTTCATGTGTATTTTTAATTGTAACAAATTCCAGAATCAACTGCCAAGCTATTATATAACCTCTCCTGATGTCAGGAATTTTTAAAGTCTCAGAAAGAGAAAATGGAAAGACACTCAAGATAAAAATGGAAAAAAGAATTTACTTTGGTCATTGCTTAGTCTTTAAGAAAATTGGTGGAGTACCAAAGAAGAAAAGGAGTTTAGAGCTCCTAATTTCAGATGCTTAGAGGATACAACCTTGAGGGATAGATTCTCAAGGTTCTCATTAACTATGCCAAGCTAATCATTGCTGATGACTCCTCCCCAAAACCAAAACAGAAAAATAAAAGAGTCAATTCAAATGAGCATTCTTTCCTCCTGTTTTTTTTAAAGAAGCTTTTTTTTTTAAGATGTTATTTATTTTTAGATGGAGGGGAAGGGAGGGAGAAAGAGAGGGAGAGAAACATCGATGTGTGAGAGATACATCCATCATTTGCCTCTAGCATGCCTTCAACTGGAGACCTGGCCTGCAACACAGCATGTGCCCTGACTGGGAATTGAACTGGTGACCTTTCAGTTCACAGGCCGACACTCAATCCACTGAGCCACACTATTCAGGGCTCTCCCTAATTTTCAAAATTGTGATAAGGCACACATAAGATAAACTTTACCATCTTAGGCATTTTTTTAAAAGATTTTATTTATTTATTTTTTAGAGAGGGAGAAAAAGAGGGTGAAAAACATCAATGTGTGGTTGCCTCTCACATGACCCCAACTGGGGACCTGGCCTGCAATGCAGGCGTGCATCCCAGACTGGGAGTCAAACCTAGGACCCTTTGATTCACAGGACGGCACTCAACACCTGAGCCACATCAGCCAGTGTCTTTGCCTAGTTCTTAACTGGGTTGTTAGTTTTTTCTTGGTGGCGGTAGTGGTGGTGAGTGTTGGAGTTCTTTACATATCTTGGATATTAATCCCTTATCAGGCATATGATTTACAAATATTCTTAGGTTGCCTTGCACATTGTGAATTATGTCCCTTTGATGCAAATATGTGATTTTTAAAAAATATTTTTTAATAATTTTATTTAGTATAATTAACCCCTAGTCCAGTTAGTCCAGTGCACATATTATTAGTTTATGAGTTATATGTTTGGACTTTTGGCAGACCTGTGAAACCATAATCAAAGCCAAGATAACAATTTCCGTAGCCCTCAGAAGTTTCCAGGCAGCCTGTGTGGTGCGCCCCTCCCCCTGCCCAGGTGACCACCGGTGTGCTTTGCATCTTTACAGGTTAGTTAGTGTTTTTTACCATTTTAAATAAGTGGAATCATGCTGTCAGCGTGTACTCTTTGGGTGTGCTTGCTTTCACCAAGAAATGTGACTTTGTGATTCACCCCTACTACCCTCATTTCATGGATTCTTTCTTCTTCTTGTTGGGTATTATTCCCTCGTGTAGATTTAAGATTGTTTTTCTATTTGTTAGTGGACATCTGAGTTGCAAAATGTGACCTTTTATTGTACACAAAATTCTCCTGAATATCTGGGAGTGTTTTTATTCTCTCTGTTTGCTTCTGCAGATCTGTTTATTCAGGTAACTGTGCTCCAGTAACACACTCTTTCTATCACTGCATTGCACAGGCATCCTTCTCATTATTGTTTTCTTTTTATTTTAGTTTGTGTTTGTGTGTGCACTTTCTATTCTCTGTGAACTTTAGAAACTACTTAATAAGTTGCATCAAATATCCAATTGAAATATGTCTTTCCCTGCATTTTCTTTGCAACCGGACTCCCAGCCGCTGGCATCATACCCGCACACATCCTGAGCTTCATGAGTATTTGCTGAAGGGGTGAATGGATAACGCCATGGGGCATAAGAAAGATGAAGGTCCGTCCTCACTGAGGACTGGCCTTTACCTACTGATCTGAAAAAATGTCCATAACAATCTGATGACTGAAAAAAAAAAAGGAGGTTACCTAACCACAGAGACCGCATGGTTCACTTGCCTTGTTGGCACAGGTGCGTGCAGGTATGCAGGTGCATGCAGGTGCATGTACAGCTGCGTGCATGCACGTGTGTAAAAGGGCTACAGCACACTGTGAAGAGGGGTTACTGTGAAGAAGAAGAAAGAGAAAAATGTGCAGGGACTCTTGTGCTTTCTCTGCATTTTGAATGCTGCTGTCTCTGGAAACAGCGCCAATACTCCCATGTCAGTTACAAAGCTTTTTGGCGACAGAGGGGTATCTCCTCTGGAGTGCAAGATGTCAGTACTGAGCCCGAGGACTTGGGGCAGGGGTAGGGAGAGAAACGAGCTACGTGACAGTGGCGATGGCCTGCGCGTCACCCCCAAAAATTCAGGAGCCCCTGTCATCAGGCGCATGGAAAACAAAAACAAAAAAACAAAACAAAAAAAAACAGCCGCAGGTGTGTCCTGCCTTGGCACCGCCCCTGGGATTCCCTTCTTGCAATTTCAAAGTTCTAATTCCTTCTAATGGGTTCAAATTAATTGATTCCCAAACCTCTGGCGCTTGTGGCCTCCACCTGTTTTTCCCCCACGCCAGCCCCAGATGGGGTGAGCAATCTTCCTCATTACAGAGCCTGCCAGGAAAGAGCAAGAACCCAGCGTCGCGGGACCACGTCCCCACGAGTCTGGTTACAGCCCAGCCGATGAGTCCCGGAGCGCGAGGCCCCTGGAGCCACTACATTGGCACCAGAAAGTTCAGTCTGTTGACTTGGAAAACTTTACTCGCCAACAGCCAGCCCCCAGGGTGGCGCTGCGTGTCAAGGCTGACTTTGAAAACAGGGCTCCAGGGTCTGTTTCTGTCCACAAACTTACCATCCGTCAACTCATCAGCTACATTTGGAAAATACAGACCAAGGGGAATGGGGAAGATATCAATTGCCCATAATCTTGTCCTGTGGACAAGCAATTTTAATTGTATTTCATTTTTTTCTTTTCAATAGCAACTTGTATTTATTTGTTTTTCAATTAGAGTTGGCATTCAGTATTATATTACTTTCAGGTGTGCATCCCAGCTATTTGCCATTTATATGGCTTGCCAAGAGCTCCACCTGCTCAGTCCAGCCCCTGCCTGGCACCGCCCACAGTTATTAAATATTATTGACTGTGTGCCCTATTCTGTACTCTACATCCCTGTGTCTCCTCTGTAACTACCAACCTGTGCCTTTCAATCCCTTCACCTTTTCACGCAGCTACTCTAACCCCCTCCCATCTGGCAAATACCTGTCTATTCCCTGCATCTTTGAGTCTGTTTCTGTTTTGTTTGTTTATATTATGTTGATTAGATTCCACAAATAAGTGAAATTCCACAAATAAGTGAAATCATAGGCATTTTATTTTATTTTTTTAGTTTTTAAAGATTTTATTTATTTATTTTTAGACAGAGGGGGAGGGAGGGAGAAACAGAGGGAGAGAAACATCAGTGTGTGATTGTCTCACACACGCCCCCTACTGGGGACCTGGACCTCAACGCAGGCATGTGCCCTGACTGGGAATCGAACTGGTGACCCTTGGGTTCGCAGTCTGGCACTCAATCCACTGAGCCGCAACAGCCAGGGGAAATCATAAGGCAGTTTAGACAAGCAGTTTTAGTGTTTCATGTGTGTCCTGATATTTTCCCTATACGTGGGTACATATACACACTTACAGATACATTACATGTAAATGCATATGTGTATGTGTATATGCAATGCATAAATAAACCTATATGCATGCATACACTATATGTGTGCATATGTACACATTATACACATGCATGTATTTAAAATGAGGAACAATCGGGGGGCATGGAAGCACAAACACAGATGTTACACAATCAGAATTTCCTTCAAAAACAAATCAGTCTGGCAGTCCATGTGGGCAGAGATGCCGCTGGTGGCCCAGACCAGGGGGAGGCCCCTGCAGGGACCCTGGAAACCCCAGTCTGTGTGGACTATGCCCTGAGGTAGGCAGTGGCCGGAGAAGGAGAAAAGTCTGAGGAACATTCAAAATGTGTGCAGGGCAGCCATCATGAGCACTCTGCTGCGGGTGGAGGGAAAGAAAAAATCAAACAGGTGGTTTCGAGGGGGTCCCTTCAGAGCAGGTCTGGAGGGGGAGACGTGTCTGGGGGTGACACCCACTTCAGCCAGCATCCCAGAAGGGTATCAGGGCTCAGTACCAGAGGAAGGACGGAGGGAAGGGAAATGGGACCTGGGGAACCATGAGGGTGGCCGAGTCAGGATGCAGGGGTGGGAAATGCAGAGCAAATATTTGAGGGGCATTGTGACATTAGCATTCCTGCAAGCAGGTGACTCCTCAGGGCCAGGGCTGCTGGAGACACACCCAAGGGGGACCTCCATGTTCCTGAGAAAAGTCACAGGGAGGACACGGAACACTTGTTCCTGGAACGTGGGCTGTGGAGTCCCTTCAGTACCAGACCAATTGTTGATGGGCAGAAACTGGACGTCCCCCATCCTCACCTGCCTGAGGAGCTGGCCGCCTCCCTCCTTTAAAGCAAAGGCTATATCAAGACACAAAGAAGGACATTTCAGGGACAGTGGCCGAGATATAGAAACCCTCTAAAAGCCCATCGGTAGATGAAAGCAGTGGTGCATGTATATAATAGAATATGACTCAGCCCTACCAGGGAAGGACCTCCTGTTGTCGGAGACAGCGTGGATGGACCTGGGGGGCATGGTGCTCAGTCAAATAATCAGACAGAGAAAGACAAGTACCAAATGCTTTCACTTATATGTGGAATCTGAAGAACAAAATAAATGAACAAGCAAAAGGGAAACAGACTCATGGATACAACGAACAGAGTGATGGTTGACAAATGGGAGGGGTGATGAGGGACTGGATGGAAAAAAGTAAAGGGATTGAGAAGTACACATTGACAATGATGAAAAAAGTCATGAGGATGTAAAGTACAGCACGGGGAACATAGTCAGCAACATTCTAATAACTATGGATGGCGTCAGGTGGGGACTAGATTTATTGCAGGGATCACCTTGTAATTTATATAAATGTCTCGCCGTTACATTGTACACCTGAGACATACAATATTGTATGTCGACTGTCATTGAGAAAGAAAGATAAATAAATAAATTAAAGTGAGTTACAATGAAATCAAATCAAAGTTACATTCCCATAGTTGCATTTAACCTCACTTTGAGTGTTCAGAAACCACACATGGCTGCCGTCTTGGGCACCCAGATAGATCTAGAAGGCACCCAGCACTGCATATGTACCCACCGCTGCAAGTCTACTAGACAGCGCTGGTTTGAAGCGTGCCCTGGATACTTGGCTTTAAATCTCAGTCCCGGCAAAGACCCGCTGTGTGGCTTTGTGTTGACCTTGTACTTGCTGTGTCTCAGTGCCCTCGCTTATTACATGGGGTCTATAATAGTCCCCGTCTCTTTGGGGAGTAGAAGTTAGATGCAAAAGCACTTAGAGGAGCGCCAGGCAGATAGTCCATGCTGTAAAAAGTATTAGCTGTGGATGCGATGTCTCCAAGACACTGAGAGCCAAGGAGAAATAACTTGTCCAAGTTCACAGAGCCAGGAGACAGAGTTGGAGGTTTGATCCCATAGCTTGCTTGCTTTTTCTTTTTTTTTTTTAATTGTTGACACAATTACAGATGTCCTTTTTTTCCCCCGCTTTGCCTGTCTTCACAAACCTCCCACCCCTGCCCATCCCTCTGGCCATCACCACACTGGTGTCTGTGTCCATGGGCCATGCATACGTGTCCTTCGATGAATCCCTTCACCTTCTTACACCCAGTCCCTCCTCCTCTCACCCCTCTGAGATCTGTCCATCTGTTCCATGTGTCCATGCCTCTGTTTCTATTTTGTTCATCAGTTTATTTTGTTCATTTGATTCCACATATAACTGAGATCGTATGGTATTTGTCTTTTTCTGACGGGCTTATTTCACTTATGGTGAGGCTGTGGAGAAAAGGGAGCCCTCGTGCACTGCTGGTGGGAATGCAGACTGGTGTAGCCGCTGTGGAAAAGCATGGCGTTTACTCAAAAAATTAAACACGGAGCTGCCTTTTGACCCAGCAATCCCATAAGCTTCCTGATTTCACAGTCTGGCTTCTTCTCAGAAGGGGCGTTGCAAAGTCCTTTCTGGGCAAACTTCTTACATTCCTTGCTCCCTTGTCTGCTCAGTGGGAGACAAGGAATGCCAGTGGACCCCCTTCTAGAACAGGTGTGAAGAAACTGACCACTGGAGAGCCATCCAGAGACCAGGAAGTAGGTGGTCAATTCCAGGGCCCTGGCCTTCTCCAGATGTCGGGAGAGGAAGCCAGACTGTCCAGGAACATGGCTGGGGCCAGGCAGGTTGCACCTGTTGAGGTTGCAGCCACCTGCATGGGGCTGCTGCGTGGGAGAAATGGCCCCTGGGGCAGGGACAGAAAGCTCTGGGACTCCTCCAGGAACAGCCTTCGAGGGTCAGACGATGTTCATTAACTTCCCCATAAAGAGCTGGGAGGTGGGGGCTGGTTTCATTATTTAATGTGGTTCGTTTTAATGTGCTTGGACTTTTTTTTTTTTTGTAATATCGGTTGCTATTTTAGTGTTATTTTTAGAGATTGTCATGTATTTATTTTTCCATACTTAAAGGGCTTTTAAAAATTTGTTAATTTGAGACAGAGAGGGAGAGCGAGGGAGAGAGAGAGAGATTTGTTGTTCCACTGACTGATGCACTCATTGGTTGACTCTTGCATGTGCCCTGACTGGGGATCGAACCCACAACCTTGGCATATCTAGATGATGCTCTAACCACTTAAGCTACTTGGCCAGGGAAAAGTTTTTAAAGTTGAGATAATAATCACCTAACAAAAAGTAACCATTTACAAGTATACAATTCAGTGGTATTGGGTACACTCACAATGTTGCACAACTACCACCTGTATCTAGTTCTGAAACACTTTCACCGCCCCCAAGGAGACCCCATTCTCATTAAGCAGTTGTCCCCTTCCCTGCCCCGCACCCTGCCCTGGTGATCACTAATCTCTGTTCTGTCTGTATGGATTGACCTTGTCAGGATGTGTTATGTGAATGGAATCAGCCCTGGCTAGTGTGGCTCAGTGGACTGAGTGCTGGCCTGTGAATCAAAGGGTCTCCGGTTCGATTTCCAGTCAGGGCACATGCCTGGGTTGCGGGCCAGGTCCCCAGTTGGGGGCATGAGAGAGGCAACCACACCCTGATGTTTCTCTCCCTCCTCACTCCCTCCCTTCCCCTCTCTCTAGAAATAAATAAATAAAATCTTCAAAAAAATAAACGGAATCATACAATATCACCTTGTGTGTCCTATTGTATGACGGCACCCTGACGGCACCCTGTTTCCAAAGTTCACTCACGCCGTAGCATACACCATTCCTTTATTTCTCTTTGTAGTTGAATAGGATCCTGGGACATGGATGAACCACATTTTGTCTCTCCATTCACCCACCAATGGGTTGTTTCCACCTTTCAGCTTTTGTGAAAAATGGCACTGCGAACATGTGCGTGTGTGTGTGAGAGAGACTCAACATGCGTGTCCCCCTCACATTCATATGTCAAACATCTTTTTTAAAAATATATTTTATTGCTTATGCTATTACAGTTGACCCATTTCCCCCTCTTTATTCCCCTCTGCCCTGAAGCCCCCACCCACATTCTCATTAAGCAGTTGTCCCCTTCCCTGCCCCGCACCCTGCCCTGGTGATCACTAATCTCTGTTCTGTCTGTATGGATTGACCTTGTCAGGATGTGTTATGTGAATGGAATCAGCCCTGGCTAGTGTGGCTCAGTGGACTGAGTGCTGGCCTGTGAGTTCAAGTTCTTTGAATTCTCTGTTTCCCATACTATTCTTAACCTCCCCCTGTCTATTTTACATCCATCATTTATACTGCTTATTACCTGCACCTTCTCCCCCATTCTCCCACCACCCCCTCCCCGCTGATAACCCTCCAGGTGATGTCCATTTCTGTGATTCTGTTCCTGTTCTAGTTGTTTGCTTAGTTTATTTTTGTTTTTGTTTTTTTTTAGGTTCAGTTGTTGGTAGTTGTGAGTTTGTTGTCATTTTACTGTTCATAGTTTTGATCTTCTTCTTTTTCTTAGATAAGTTCCTTTAACATTTCATATAATAAGGGCTGGGTGATGATAAACTCCTTTAACTTGACCTTATCTGGGAAACACTTTATCTGCTTTTCCATTCTAAATGAAAGCTTTGCTGGATAGAGTAATCTTGGATGCAGGTCCTTGCCTTTCATGACTTCAAGTACTTCTTTCCAGCCCCTTCTTGCCTGCAAGGTTTCTTTTGAGAAATCAGCTGACAGTCTTACGGGAACTCCTTTGTAAGAAACTGTCTCCTTTTCTCTTGCTACTTTTAAGATTCTCTCTTTGTCTTTAATCTTGGGTAATGTAATGATGATGTGTCTTGGTGTGTGCTTCCTTGGGTCCAAATTTTTGGGGACTCTGAGCTTCCTGGACTTCCTGGAAGTCTATTTCTTTCACTAGATTGGGGAAGTTTTCCTTCATTATGTTTTCAAATAAGTTTTCAATTTCTTGCTCTTCCTCTTCTCCTTCTGGTACCCCCAGGATGCAGATGTTGGAACGTTTAAAGTTGTCCCAGACGTTCCTAAACCTCTCCTCATATTTTTGAATTCCCGTTTTTTTCATTCTGTTCTGGTTGAGTGTTTCTTCTTCCCTCTGCTCCAAACCGTTGATCTGTGTCCTGGTTTGCTTCCCATCACTGCTGATTCCCTGTACATTTTCCTTTATTTCAGTTTTCATAGCCTTCACTTTTTCCTCTATTTTGAGACCATACTCAACCAATTCTGTGAGCATCCTGATTACCAGTGTTTTGAACTGTGAGGTTGGCTATCTCTTCATCACTTAGCTGTATTTTTTTCTGGAACTTTGATCTGTTCTTCCATTTGGGCCTTTTTTTTTTTGTCCCAGTATGCCTGTTGGGTAGTAAGGGGTGGAGCCTTAGGTATTCGTCAGGGCGGGGCAACCCATGTCTCTGCATTGTGGTGCTGTGTGGGGGGGAGGGGTTGAGAGGGAACAATGTCGCTTGCTCAGCTCTCAGCTGACTTTCAGTCACTTCCCCCACTACCCACAAGCAAATTGGGCCCTTCTGGTGCTGATTCCCAGGTGGGTAGGTTTGTGTACATTCTAGGGTCCTGTAGGTCTCTCCAACAAACTCTCCTGTGAGGCTGGGAGTTTCTCCTGCTGCCACCTCAACCCCCACAGGTGTTTTCAGTCAGAGGTTTTGAGGCTTTATTTTCCCTCACTGGAACCCTGGGCTGCGCAGTCTGTCTCGCTCCCTAGTTGTTCCTCCTGGTTTACCCACATGCAAATATGGGGCTGCCCAGTCTGCCAGCTGCCACCTTGCCACGAATCCTTACCACCCTGGCTACCCATCTCTGCCCCTCCTACCGGTCTGGATGAGTGTTTCTTCTTTAACTCTTTTGTTGTAGGACTTCCATACAGTTCAATTTTCTGGCAGTTCTGGTTGCTTTTTGCTTTTACATTTGTTGTTGTTCTTCTTTTGGTTGTGTGAGGAGGCACAGTGCATCTACCTATGCATGCGTCTTGGCCGGAACCATACGTCAAAAATCTTAATCCCTGATGAGATGGTATTTGGAAGTGAGACCTTTGGGAGGTGATGAGGTCCCTCTTGATGGGGTTGGGAAAAAGAGACCAGAGAGCTTGCTCTGCTCTCTGCCAGGCGATGAGACAAGGAGATGGCCGTCAGCAGACAAGGCGGGTGCCCTCGGCACACACCAGATCTGCCACCACTCTGATCTTGGATACAAAATACCTCTTACATTAGAGTGATACATTTGTTACAACTGATGAGTAACCTCTTAGTGTGATACATTTGTTACAACATGACTATCAAGATATTGTTGTTAACCAGAGTCTACAGTTCCTATTAGGGTTCACTCTGTGTTGCACATTCTATGGATTTTTAAAAAGATTTTATTTATTTTTAGAGTGAAGGGAAGGGAGGGAGAAAGAGAGGGAGAGAAACAGCAATGTATGGTTGCCTCTCACATGGCCCTCACTGGGACCTGGCCCGCAACCCAGGTGTGTGCCCTGACTGGGAATGGAACCAGTGACCCTTTGGTTCATAGCCCATGCTCAATCACTGAGCTACACCAGCCAGGGCACATTCTATGGATTTTGACAAACACATAAGTGTCATGTCTTCACGGCCCTAACACCCCCCCCCCCGCTCCATGTCTTTACAACATGCTTTACTTTTTACGATAAATATTAATGTTTTGCTTCTAAAACTTAGTGGCTCGTGAATATTGGAAGCCTGGGAGAAATGTTCCCTAGGAGTTGGGCATAAATAATAAAGCACTTTAAATATTTGTGCATGAAAGTATCACTTCTTAAGAGAGGTGTGCATAAGCGGTCACATATATCTTGTATGAAATGTATGTACATATGTGCTATATACCTATATAGTATGCTTTTTAAAAAGATTTTATTTATTTATTTTTAGAGAAAGGGAAAGGGAGGGAGAAAAACAGGGAGAGAAACCTCAATCTGTGGTTTCCTCTTGTGTGCCCCCACCAGGGACCTGGCCAGCAACCCAGGCATGTGCCCTGACTGGGAATAGAACCGGCGACCCTTTGATTCACAGGCTAGCATTCAATCCAGCCTGGGCTGTTGCATTCTTAATATACAGAGAGAGGGGGAGAGGGAGAGAGACTCTGTACCATGTTCCATGTGCTTTACAGATATATACACAATTAATCTTTTCAACAACTCTGTGAGGTTGGAAGTACCATCGTCTCCATTGTACTGATGAGGAAACCGAGGCACAAAATGGTTAAGCCACTTTTTCAGGGCCCACGGCGAGTGTCAGAGACAGGTGTGAATACAGACCTGTTTGGGAGGAAGAAATAGATGAAAGAATGTGAACCTAACACTTATCTCTGAGAAGAACTAGGATGCATGCTCTGTGGTTGTTTCTTTTATTTTATTTTATTTTATTTTTTGGAAATATACCATTTGTCTGGCATGGAGTCAACAACTTTCTTCTGTAACGGGCCAGAGGGAGACCTGTGGGTCAGTCAGTCTCGGTTACAAAGCATTTGCAGCTTCAAATACAGCCACAAACCATCCAAATGAATGTGTGCTTGTGTCCCCATGAAGCCTTGTTGATGGACACTGGACACTTGCATTCTGTGTCATTTCCACGTGTCATGAAAGAATATTCTTCTTTTCTCTGTTTTTCTTCTCAACCATAAAAAATGTCAGAAAAACCACTCTTGGCTCTCTGGTTCTACAGATGCAGGAGTCGAGCAGAATTTGGCCTGTGGACCCCAGGTGGCTGGCATCATGCTCAGCAAACATGGCTTTCAGATCAATAAGCAGCTGGGGGCGTGAGCACAGGCTGGGCCCCTGCTGGCCTCCAGGCCAGCGGGAGGGCATGTGTGGGCAGCTAGCTCTGCCTCTGGGCTTCAGGACAGTCCTCTTTGTCCTGGAAGGGGAACATCCACCCCAATCCCAGCCCCATCATGCCTGGACCAGAGCTGTTTCTGAAGATGTCCTTGCTGATCCTCATTTTCCTGGGTCTGGCGGAGGCCTGTGTTTCCCGGCAAGGTAATGCCTGTGCCCATTTTTGGTCTCTCTTCCTGTCTTCTGATGGGGGGTGTGTGGAGGGGGTAAGCAGATGCATTCTTGCTTCAGGTTCGGATATTCTTCTCCCTCTTTCCCTTGGAGGAGATGGTGGGGTGGATGGGTCCTGGGCACCGTAGCCCCCCCGCGTCTACACAGATTTGTGTCTGCCTCTGGGCTTTATCTCAGACTCGGTGGCTGGCAGGGATACAAGCCTCACTGTCCTCACAGGGCCAGTGGGTATCACAAGACTCTCCGGCCCGCAGGCTGGGGCTGTGGGTCCTCGATGAGCTTATGTCATTGTGGCACAGAGTTGTAGGGAGACCCCGGGCCTTTATGACATAAAGACACCACATGTTGGGAACAGTGGCGGAATCTTGTCACACAGCTGAGTCCCTAATTTGCCATTTATTCTACAAATGGCTCCTGAGTTCCTGGTTTTTTTTTTTTTTAAGATTATTTATTTATTTATTTTTTGACAGAGGGGAAGGGAGAGAGAGAGGAAGAGAAACATCAATGTGTGGTTGCATCTCTCACGCCCCCTACTGGGGACCTGGCCCGCAACCCAGGCATGTGCCCTGACTGGAAATTGAACCAGCGACCCTTTGGTTCACGGGCCAATGCTCAATCCACTGAGCCACACTAGCCAGGGTGGGTTCTTTCCCCCATGTGTGTAATCTACGAATTCACTGGGTGAAATAGACAGACGAGTTCCATTGCCATAGAATTCTCAAGTTACGCAAAGAGACACATCCTAGTGTGGCGATTCAGAGAAGGTGTCTCTGCGTTTGATGCAAGACCCGAACTATGTAGGAGCAGGCAAGGTAGAGTGAGGGGAGACGGTTCTGGGTGCAAAGGCCCTGGGCCAGAAAGGCACTGGGTCCCTTGGTGGGTTTGAGAGAAGGCAGGTGTCTGGGACGTGGTGTATGGGGTGAGGGGCCTGGTGGGTGAGGATTTTACAAGGAAGAGCAGACAGGAGCCAGGAACCAGAACACACAGTGTTTTTGAGGGTCATATTCAGGATGTGAACATTGTAGGTCACTCTTAAAGCGTTTTCAGCAAGGGAATGTGATATTCAGGGATGTGTATGTCTGTGTTTGGTTAAGCAATTAGTCTTCAGGTGAAGAACAGATTAGGCAGGACCCAGAACAGGAGCAAAGACACCTGGTAGGAGACTGTTGCCATCAGGTGGGGTATGTGGGAGGTTGTGAGTCTTTTAGGAGCAAGAGTTTAGGGGATGGAGTGATGGATGAGGTGCTGGAGGTTAGTCATGGATGAGTGAAAAAGACTCTCATTGATTTTTTTTTGTTTTGCAACTGAATGATCAAAGTTTCCCTTAACTGAAATGAGATAGTTCTGTACAGCAATTAAGTTTTAAACTTTATTGGGCCCTGGCCAGGTAATTCAGTTGCTTAGAGCAGCATCCCCACACACCAAGGTTATGGGTTCGATTCCCAGTCAGGTCACATATAAGAATCAACCAATTAATGCATAAATGAGTGGAAAAGCAAATCTCTCTCGCTCTCTCTAAAATCAATAAGTAATTTTTTAAAACATTTACTTTAAAGTAATTTTACACTTACAGAAAAGTCACAAAAGATGTCCAACTTCCCTTAATGTTACCATCTTACCTGACTGTCCCACAGTGCTCAAAAGCAAGACCTTAACCCCAGCACAAAACTACTAACTAAATTGGAGACCTCACTCATGGCACTAGCTTTGCACAAATGTCCTTTTTCTGTTTGAGGACTCCATCTGGGACCCCGCATTGGGCTGTCATTGCACCTCCTTACTCTTGTAATTTCGTCTTGGAACTTGTGACAGAAGTTTGTCCATCTTTCATGACCTTGACACATTTGAAGAGCCCTGGTCAGATATTCTGCAGAATGGCTCTCACGTGGAACTTGTCTGAAGTGGTCTCATGATTGGTTATGCATTTTGCCAGGATCTACATAACATTGGTGTGACTTTGATCACTTGGCTAAGGTGGTATCTGCCAGGGGTGCCCACTGTCCAGATACTATTCTGTGGCAGTGATTTCCACACATGTGTAAACACGCAGTCCTGAGAATTTACACATTTTGAGCACAGCTCCGTGTGATTCCCGTGTGGGCAAGTGTGGATCATGTCTGTGGAATGGGAACTCTCTAATAGGAATTTGGCAAAGATGTATCTTAAAAAGTTCTGGCTTGCTGACCCCTGCATATTACTTTAACCTGGTCCTGTCTGCCACCGGACCTGAATTTACATCCTCATGCCCAGCTGTGAGTAATCTTACCCCTGTTCTGCTTAATCCATGAATAATCAATCCAATGTAAATGTGTCTTAATGCCTCTAATAAAAGCCCCGGCTAAGCAACCCACAAGGTCTTTTTCCTGAGATGGAGATGGAGGAAGAGACCCGTGGCCGCCGGATTCTCATCTCCAAGCGTGTCTCTGGGTAAGATTGATTCACGCGATAGGGACGGTCCCCCCACGGATTTTGCGGGTCGAAATCCGTGACACTATTCTCCCTGTGTAATGAACAGATGTTCTGAGGGAGATAGTTGGAGACTCCTCACATGTTTGCCCACACATTTCCAATTTCTTCTCAAATGTTTGCCCACTCATCTTAGCATCCATCTTTGGATCTTGCCTGACAAAATGATTACTGTGGTATCCACACAATGGTGAATCTTCCTATTTCTATTTCTCCATGCATTAGTTGAAATTCTCCTGTGAGGAAGAGCTGAAATATCTTCCCCATTTATTTATTCAAATATTTATTTATATCAACATGAACTCATGAATATTTATTTTATTAAAAAATAACATTTTTATTTTTTTTAAGATTGTATTTATTTTTTTTTAGAGAGAGGGGAAGGGAGGGAGAAAGAAAGGGAGAGAGAAACATCAATGTGTGGTTGCCTCTCACATGCCCCCCTACTGGGGACCTGGCCCACAATCCAGGCATGTGTCCTGACTGGGAATCAAACCAGCAACCATTTGATTCACAGGCCTGTGCTCTATGCACTTAGCTACACTAGCCAGAGCAAAATAACATTATTTTTAATGGGTAGGAGGGTATTGACCACAAATTCTCTTTTGGACATGCTGAGTTTGAAGAGCCTATACAATGTTCAAGGGATCCATAGGTCACAGATTCCAGGAGAGCAGAGCTTGAGATGTCTTGTTTACTCCTTCCTAAACCAGCATCTCTTTCCCCAACCAGTGTCACAAATGCCTACAGAGTAGGGGATGAGTTTAATTCTTTGAATCCCCAGCACAAAGCATACACCAATGGCCAGAGCATGTACCAAATAAATTTTGGTTGGGTAGATAATGGATGGGTGGGTGGATGATTGATGGATAGATAGATGATTGATGGATAGAAGGAATGATGGATGGATGGATGGATGGAGGAGGATGATGGGTGGATAAATGGCTGGGTGATGAATGGGTGAATGAATGATGAATAGATGATGGATGGGTGCATAAATGATGGACGATGGCCCTGGCTGGTGTGGCTCAGTGGATTGAGCGCTGGCCTGTGAACCAAAGGGTCACTGGGTCACCAGTTCAATTCCCAGTCAGGGCACATGCCTGGCTAGCAGGCTAGGCCCCCAGTGTGGGGCACAGGAGACACAACCACACATTGATGTTTCCCTCCTTCTCTTTCTCCTTTCCTCCCCCTCTCTCTAAAAATAAATAAATAAAAATGATGGATGGTGGATGGATACATAAATGATAATGGGTGGATGGATGGAAAATGGACAAATGAATGTATGGATAAGAGGATAAACCCAAGTGGCTTCATTGATACAAACAGTGGGTGGGTTATATGGTCTCCAGTGATACTTCCAGCTCTGGTTTCCCTGGTCATTGCAGTGATGTGAGTCTAATTCTGAATTCTCTCCCTGCTCCCCGCTTCCTGCTCCTGTTGGGATCTGGATGACCAATGCCTTTGTTTCCAGTCACAATTGAAGAAAAAAGTAAGAACTGTGGAAACCCCACATTTGCATTCCAGTAGGTAGCTCCTTTCAGATTCCTCAACTATTAAGACCCCCTCGGGGAATTCTGGGGAAAGTGGGACCTAGATCGGGTTCACAGGCTTTGTCTTGCGGACAGGACATGGCTAGTAGTTTTACATGATGATAACTACATGAAAATGACCTCCCCGTGACATCCCTCCCCATACAACCAAAAGGAGATACATGAAGGAATAAAAAATGCACACAGAAGTTAACCGAGGTGGATAACACTAGGATTAATCCTACTGTCCTTGCTGCTTTTTTTTTTCCATGTCGATTCTCAGACTCCTGGCTCTGTTGTCCCTTCCAGTGAAATGTAAGTCCTGAGTCCTTCTCACTACATGAATAGGGAGACTTTCCACCCAGAGAAAGAAGGAGCAAAAGGGAGAGGTGAAACTGCTGACCACCACGTGTAGCCTGGGCAGATGCAGAGACATGCTCTCCATCTTACATGGGCTCTGAAGTCAGAATCTGCAGATCCCCAGGAGTGGGGATGGGTGTGGGGGGGCAGGATGGAAATTGGGTGGACTTCAGGGAGGTCAACAAGCCTCTGTACCCATGTGTAAAGTTGAGTGTGAGAGAGGGAAACTGAGTAGTTTTCGGGGAATATGGATTGCATTGCTTGGACCAGATGTTCAGTAGTATGAGTGACCATCTGCTCTAAAATGTACAACTGAATGTACAAATTGTGTATATTCATTGGCAGATTTTAGATGAGAAAATGTAGTTCAGAGTAGATCAACCCCCGTCTTTTGCAAGTACTAACCATCCTGGTGTCTAGTTGAGAAATGGAGATGCTGATTGGTTGTTATAGAGATCTTCCTTCTTTCGATTCCCAGTCAGGGCACATGCCTGGCTTGCATGCTGGGTCCCCAGTGAGGGCCATGTGAGGAGCAACCATACATTGCTGTTTCTCTCCCTCTCTGTCTCCCTCCCTTCCCCTCTCTCTAAAAATAAATAAATAAAATAGAGATCTTCCTTCTGCCAACTTCCTAAAACTCAGGGGGAGGGAGGAAGATTTGGATGCCACAGGCAACTGGTATCCCCTGGACTTCTGGGATAAATGTGTCTCCAGAGGGGTCCAGGGTTCATAGAATGGGTCTCACAGCTTCTCATTCTGGTCTCCTGTCCTATTTTGGGGCCCAGGGGGGGCAGTGAGGTCAAGGGTGACTTAATTCATTTTATGTTTTCTCCGAACCTTTACTGGGAAAATGATCCTCACCGGCCACCATCGCCCGCTCTGCCTGGCTGGTTGCACATCAACAGTGCTGAAAGGTGAGCCTTGGTCCATCTCTCTCCCTTCCGCAATGACTGTCCTTGTCCAACAGGAGAACTTTCTGATGACCTTCATTGGGTCTTTCTTCCCTAGGAACCAGCTGAGTGGAAATGAAATCACAACTTTGTGATTGGGTTTGCAAAGTGGGGACAAAGGAGCCTAAGTGTGAGGAAGTGAGATAATCTCTGGTAGAAAGGGCTCAGCACCTCTGTTGACAGAGCCCAAGTTTGCCCCTTATTAACTGGACAACCTTGGAGAAGTCACTTCACCTCTCTGTGCCTCCTGCACATGGTTAAATGCAACCACAGATGCAAAATCCTCTTCAACTCAACCAGAAAACCAGGGTTCAGTAGTTCTTCCTGCTTCCATCCAGCCCCCTACATACATGCCCACAATCCACATTACTTAAGAGTGCTATTATTATTATTATTACTATGATTATTATTTGCATCATATTCTTATTTCTAACAGTTACTGAATGTTTACCTTGAGCCAGGAATTACCTTCCTTCACGATTGGCACAGGTCCACATGGAAGATAATGTCCCCACTCTAGGGGCCTGGGAGTTCAGTGAGCAGCCCAGGGTCACCCAGTGGAGTAAAATATATGGCTTCGATGGCAACCATTTATTTCCAAACACTTACATTCCTGACAACACCGGACATTTGCTTACCTGATGACTTGCAGTGATATGGAGGATGCTTTCATGAGCTGCATATGTAGAGAAGTTTCCACTAGCAAACTCAGTAGAGCCCCTCCATCTGTACAGAGCCCCACCCCAGCCTCATAATGGGTAATAATAGTATCGTTTTGTGGATGGGGACAATCTAAAGCTTGTAGAGGGAGTCAGAGAGCTAATTGGAATTCTCGTACTTTCACTCGACAGCTGTGTGCTTTTTGCAAAGTACGTCATTTCACAGGCTTCCGCTATCCTCATCGGCTACATGGGGACCGTTATCTGACCTGAGAGACAAAAGTAAAGCTTGACACCTTTTTCTAGAGTCAGGGAAGGACACCTGTAGTTTGCCATGTATAATGCGCACATTTTTTTTTTTGCCCAAATTTTTGAGGGGAAAATAAGGAGGTGCACTATACACAGCAAAGCACAGGACTTTCTTCCTCTTTCCTAACCTGTCTGAAGAATGGCTCCTGACCATCTCCCACTTAAGCTCTCTCTGAAATAAAATGCAAAGGGACTCTCAAAAACAACAACCTATTGTGGACTCTATTTTGTAACCTGTTCCCAGCACCTGACATCTGATCTTGTTTTTGGTTTTCTGTTTATGGCTTCATCCCATCACTCTGTATCTACCATGTTCGTGACCTTGAACTCCATGCTGACTCCATTCTTCTGGATGGGCTGCTATCAGGAATCCTAGGTAAATATCTTGTCACATTCATGGTGCCCCTGGACTACAAACATTGCTGGGAAACCTTGAACAAGAATTCCTGGGCATCTAATATATGCCTGGACTCATGCTTGGGGGGTGGGGATCCATGTTTGGGTGATGGCAACCCAAAGATGGATCAGATAGGCTTGCTGTTTAAGGAATTTGGACACTGGTAGAGAACAGAAGCAAATAAACACATTAAATTCAATTAGGGACAAGTGGTGGTGTCTGCTAGTGGTGATAACGCTAGGAAGAGGGACAGTGGGAATATTGAGGGCACCCTAAAATATTCCTGAGGCATCATAGCCATCTTCCCAAAGAAGAGAGTTTCTGATGTCTTAGGATCTGGGGAAATGTATTGACTAGGAACTTTTCTTTCTGATGCATTAACACGTCACTGGTATGACTTCTTCCTTAGGTATGATGGGCAGGTTGTCAGTGGATGGTAAGTGTGAGGACTATTTTTTTTCAGGGTGTTTCTTTCCTCCTCTCTTCAAGGGAATACCAACTCATGGAGTCAGTTATCTTTTTTCCTTGTTTATGTACAATAATTGTTGTTTTGTTGATTTATTTTGGGAGAACCATTCAGACGGTATCCAATCACATTTTGTGACTTTGAGTTTTGAGGTAATGGAAATCTTTATTAGCGTATAATGTTAGAGCTAGAATTTTAGCTACTTACTTTTTAAAAATTATTTATTTATTTATTTATTTTTAGATAGAGGGGAAAGGAGGGGAAAGAGAGGGAGAGAAACATCAATCTGTGATTGCCTCTCGCGCACCCCCCACTAGGGCTGGGGTCCGCCACCCAGGCATGTGCCCTGACTGGGAATCGATCAGCGACCCTTTGGTTCACAGGCCAGCACTCAATCCACTGAGCCACAACGACCAAGGTTGTTTATTTTTAACGATGTTTTGAATTTTACCTACTTATTATGTTATAATTTTTTTTAAGTTCTAAAAATAGTATATACACATGAAAAAAGTTGAGGGAACATAAAATGAAAGTCAAAGTCTTCTTCTTCATCCCATGCCAACCCTACTGTCTAGAAACAGCCACCATTACCATCTCTTTTGCATTATTGTTTAATTTAAAAAATGTATTTTTTGATGAGGGGGAGAGATTTGTTTCTCCACTCATTTATCTCATTTATGCATTCACTGGTTGATTCTTGTATGTGCCCTGACCAGGGATTGAACCCACAACACTGGTGTATTGGGATGACTCTCTTAATAGCTGAGCTACCCAGAGAGGTCTTGTGCATTTTTACAAGAAATATTCATGCACATATATGTGTATCCTCAAATTTTTGAGTTAAAAATATTATGCATATTAGCACCAACAGAACTTACCTCTTTCTTTGAAATACCTGAGTAATATTTCATTCATAGTCATATAAGTTAATGTCTTTTATTCATGGACATTTTCTTTTTTTCCTCTAATATATTTTGATTTCTGTTCATTTTTATGCCATTGCAAACAATGCTATAACCAATATCCTTGTGCAATCGTTGCTTTCCTTATCTTTGCATACACACAGCTGCAAGATAAATTTCCAGAAGGAAGGCAGCTGGGTCAAAGGGCATAGGCATTTTAAATTTGGACAGAAGTCTAACAAATTTACACTCCCATCAACATAGGGTATTATGTAAATTCTTTATTTTTGATAATGAGATAATTCTTTATTTTTGAAAAAGTGGGTCCTAATTTTTCAAAGACAGATTGAACCACAATAAGTATTCCTGCTGCATCTGTGTAGTACCAATCCTATCCTTTAGATACATATTTTTTATCCTCACCCAAGGATTTTTCTTCATTGCTTTTAAAAAATCATATATTTTATTTATTTATTTTTAGAGGGGAAGGGAGGAAGAAAGAGGGGGAGAAACATCAATGTGTGGTTGCTTCTTGCGTACCCCCTCCTGGGGACATGGCCTGCAACCTGGCATGTGCCCTGGCTGGGAATCGAACCAGCAATGCTTTGGTTCACAGGCCCATGCTCAATCCTTTTTTTTAGAGAGAGAGAGAGGAAGAGAGAGAACCATCAATGTGAGAGAGAAGCATGATTGGTTGCCTTCCGTATCCACCCACACTGGGGATTTTACATGCCCTGATCAGGGATTGAACCCACAATCTTTTGGTTACAGGACGATATTTCAACCAACTGAGCCACACTGGCCAGGGCTATGTTTTTCTTTAAATGGACTCAGTTTTTACTTAGATAAGCTCAAAAAGGAAACTCTATGCCACCCGAGTAAATGGAAAGCCAGTGTTATTTGCTATAAATAGAAGGCTACTGTGAAAACCAGTACAATGTAAATAAAATGCTACTACATTATAACCTGATACTGTTCTCTGCTGAGGCCCTTCTTCTGGAGGCTGTCCTCTCTCTCTGGTGAAAAGGATGATTAGAGGGCATTGGACAGGTGTCATGGACCAGCTAGCATCTTTTGGAGACACGCTCTCTGGTAGAACAAGAATTGTAAAAGGAGTTTACAACCTGGAGTTTCAACCCAGCTCCATTTTTTTTTTTACCAGCCTATGCAACCAGGGACAAATCTGTTTTCTCCCCCCTTAAAATGGGACTAATACGCACTCTACGAGTGGTTATCATGTTAAGATAAAACATATTTTTTAAAAACTCAAGTACTAGGAAGCTGGTTAAAATTGGTTCCATTCTCCTCATGGCAATCCCATGAATTCTGGAGTCCAAAGCTCCCTTCCTGGTTCCTGCTACTTCTAAGATAACAATTTCTAAGTTCTCTCCACCTTATCAACCTGGAAGCATCCCACTCCTTCACTGGTTTCCACAAGAAATCGGGTTATCTTTACAATTGACCAGTCTGGATGAAGATCGAGCATCCAGAGCAGTGGTTGAGAGCATGGATGTCTCCGTCTCCGCAGCTCAGCTCCCTCTCGGTCTCCGTTCCTGCCTCCCACGCTGCCTGGGGAGCCCCAAATCTTTCTCCTAACGGACCACACCATTCAGCCCTCCCTAAGTCCGTCCCTCCAAGAATCCAGGACCTCACCCATAAACATCCGCCCACTAGCAACCAAAGCCTCCCTCCTTGGAAGGCTGCTGGACTTGATAAAAAGCAAAATGTGTTCCTTATTCCCCACGTGAAATGGCTAGAAAGCCAAAGATCCACGGAGTAGATGGAGCCACGGTTGAACTTAATAACCTTAAACATAATACCCTCACCCTGGAGCGGAGGTAGAGGAGGAGAGAGCCCGCGGCTCACTGGGTGGAGCAAATAGGGAACTGAGTCCCGGAAAGAAATAGGGCTTCAGAGGCAAAGGGCAATGCACGGTGGGTTATAAAGCACCTTTAAAACTCGAGTGTGTTTTCAGGCCTTTGCTGGTACTGTTTTCTTTAGTACTCAGACCTCCCTTTCCAAGACAGATCCGTGATATTTTAATCTAGGGTGACCCTGTTTGCCCAGGACATTCCTGGATTTGAAACCAGCAAAGCCAGCGTTTCTGCTGCCTGTCACGTACCAGACCCAATAAGTACAGACAGGGATTGAATCTTTAAGGGCGCTTTATTCAGATGGCCCTCGATCTGAGAAGACGGCGGGTTAGTACCCTATCGATCGTCTTACATTTCCTTTCAAGCCAGCCTTTTATACAGAGAACCAAGTGCAGTGAGGCGTTTTGAAATTCAGGGAAAATTAGATTTAAAAACTGCAGTATTCTCGCCCTGGGAGGTTAGCTGTCCCCACCCCTTCTGCTGTCCGCTCCCCAGCCCTCCCTGCCCCCGGTGATTGTCTGTCTCACCCTGGAACACAATGGCTGCTCCCCAGGCGGTGGTCTTTAGCTACGCCTGGGGAGGTCGGCAGTCTCGCCAGGGAGTGGTAAGCCAGCCCTATCTGCAGTTCCTGAAATAAGAGCTTTAACATATGCACTACCTACTAGGCTTATTAACAATTTACCTTCAATTAAAAAGTTTCCAACCCTTATCAGTTTTGGCATGAAAACCCTCTCACCTCGAGAGAACACCTTCTGTCCCTGGGGAATGCAAATTGATTGGTCATCCTGTTATCAGTCCTCTTATTGGGGGGGAGGAAAACCGAGGCACAAAGAGATGGGATAAGTTGTGGAAAGTCTCTAAACTATTAAGTGGAATTTGGAGAGCGCTGGAATTTGGAGACGGGCCCAAATCTCTCATAATGCTCCATTTTTCTTCTTAAGAAGTCTGAAGTTGTTTTTTTCTTCTTTTAATTTAATCTTTTTTCCTTTTTATTGAATTTATGAGGGTTTATTAACACTAGTTAATAAAACAACACAAGTTTCAGGTGTGCAATTCTATAACACATCATCTATATACTGTATTAGTGTGTGTTCACCACCCCAAGTCAATTCTCCATCCATCACCATTTATTCCCCCCATACCATCCATAGTCTGAAGTCTTTAAAATTACTGACATGAGCCCTGACTGGTGTAGCTCAGTGGATTGAGCAGCGGCCTGCGAACCACAGGGTCACCGGTTCCATTCCCAGTCAGGGCACATGCCTGGGTTGCAGACCAGGTCCCCAACAGGAGGCTGGGGAGAGGCAATCATACATTGATGTTTCTCTCCCTCTCTCCTTCCCTTCCCCTCAGTCTAAAAATAAATAAATGAAATCTTTAAAAAAAATTACCAGCACAGTTCTGCATCCTCTGACTCTGGTTACTCTCATACCACAGTAATCTTCTACCATTGTGCCCCATGGAGGGTATCTCTGGATCCTCCAAAGCTCGGGACCAAAGCCTTCCCACTCAACACCATGCCTACATTCTTCCCTCCACCTGAGGTGCCTTTTCCTCTCCCCTTCCCAATGTCTTCACCTGGCTAAGCCCCACTCATCTGCCAGGTTTCAGACCCAGCCACAAATTCTCCAAGATGCCTGCCCTGGCACCCCCAGAAGCTCAGCAACCATTGCCCTTTTATAGGTGCTCACTGTATCTCACAGGTGTACCCAGAAACACCATCCCACCTGTACTCCATTGATGGTTCCCATTGGTTGCGCTGCTGACTGGACTCAGCTCGTGGACGTTCTCTGAACGTAGGGACCTTGCCCACTTATGTTTGTCAGAGAGACAGGCTGACTGCGTGATGGAGTCAGAGTCTTCTCTGCCTCCTCTCTGGTAGTGTTTCTGCCTCTGCTCTCCTCTGACAGGTCATGGGTGCTTCCTCGGTGGGGTCTAGGATCCTTGTCTAATGCCAATGTCTCTCTTTGCTCTGCACCCCCACTGGAACCTGGCTGCCCACGTTCTCACCTGCAGATAAGATAGAAGAAGAAAGCAAGTACTATGAAGTCCCAAGTTTGTGTTTTTGAGATGGCCTTCTTGCAACCCCATCTGGGCTGGGAAACTCCTTAAAATGTCTGAAGAAGGGCCCTGACATTTTTTAAATTATTTTTTATTTATTGATTTTAGAGAGGAACCGGGGGTAGGGGATGGAGAGAGAGAGAGAGAGAGACTTCAATCTGTTGTTCCACTTATTTATATATCCACTGATTGAGTCTTGTATATGCCCTGACTGGCATCGAACCCACGACCTTGGCTATTGGGATGATGCTCTAACCAGCTGAGCCACCTGGCCAGAGCCATGACATTTAGACATTGACCTGGGGTCAGGGGCAAAATTAGTGCATACAGATTCCACTAAAGACTGAGGCTGTGGAGGAAGGGTAGGGAAGGAAGCCCCGATATAGAGTGACTGCCAATTTCTGTGGTGTAAATTCTTGAACTCTGGCCGATTGCAACCTACTAATGGTTTCACAGCTGTCTTGCAAAATTTGTAAAAATTTAGCCTTTTTTTTTTGTGTGTGTGTGTGAGCCAGCTCCAGTATAAGGGTGCAGTGAACAAATAAGGTTAAAGTTAGGGTTCCCCTCAATCTCCAATCTTCTATCTCATGTCCCACTCCCACTCTCTCCTCGAGATGGAGAGGCAGTGATTCAATGGTACCTACCTATTTTGGGTCATTAGTTGAATCTTCTAAACTAACCCCCCCCATGGCTATATAAATATCCCTTCTTTCATTTATAAAGCAAGATATTTATGTCTTTATTATTTTAAGATAGCTTCCTTATGACTGAGAGATAGATATATTTTTTTAAAGTACAAATATGTGAGTGCATTTAAAAAAATGTGAAATCTGAGTAAGTAAGGTCGATCGTCCAGTTAACAGTATTGGGCCAATGTCAATTTACTGGGTTTTTATTTACTATTTTATTTATTTATTTTTAGAGCGAGGGGAAGGAAGGGAGAAAGAGAGAAAGAAACATCGATGTTACAAATATCAGTCGGTTGTCTCTCATATGCACCCTGACCAGGGACCAAACCCACAACCCAGGCATTTGCCCGGACTGGGAATCAAACAGGTGACCTTTCACTTTGCAGGTCAACACCCAACCCACTGAGCCACACCAGTCAGGGCAATTTCCTGGTTTTGATAATGTGCTATGGTTGTGTAAGATGCCATCACCAGGGGGAAGCTGGACAATGGGTACATAAGACCCCTCTATGCTGTTTTTGCAGTATTTTGTGAGCCTAAAATTACTATGCAATAAAAACAATAATCTTAAGACTCTTTAGTGCAGGAATAATGGAGTGTCCTGGGGGTGTTAATGTTGACCCTACTCTCTTGCTCATTCTTTTCCATATGGTCTTCTTGACTTCTGGCTGTGCTGCACCCTCCAGTGAAAAGTAAGTTATTTCTTTTTTTTATGGATAAGTTGGTTGCTGGGAAAAGGAGAAAACAAGAGAGAGAAGGGGATCTTTGGCTTCTTCTCCACTGAAGACCCTCTACTAAGGGAGACTCCATCTACTGTCCCCATCTCTAAAGGAGGCTCAGGAGAAGCTGTGGGGTCTACATGCCCCCTGATTGGGTGTCGCCCTGAGACTTGGGAGAGTGTTTGGAGGATACAGGTGGCTTCTGAGCAGCAGGCATAATGGGGTAAGGGAGCACAGAGGTATATACGGTCTACAGACTTTATTGGATTCTCAAAAGCCAAGGACCACTGACCCAGAATACAAGACATACTGAGTTGCATGTATTCATTGGGATGGCTACTGAAAAAGGAGGATGAAAGAGATGCAACTCTTTCCTCAAATTTTCTCCCTCCTGACCCTTCAAGAGAGAAATGAGATAAAAGAGGGTCAAGGGGACCTAACCTCTGAGTTAATAATTGTCCTAACCTCTGGGGGTGAATCCCCAAGGAAATTGGGTACCTGGGATTCTGAACACCTGGACAAAAGTGTCTCCAAAGGGGAACAAGTCTAGTAGAAGCATCTAAAGTCACCCACCCTAGGCCCTAGCCCATCCCATGAATTCTGTGAGTTGCTCTCTCTTCCCTACTATACGAGGGCCCCTTTTGAAAACCAGCAGGGTGGGCATGCTAGGAAGGAGCCATTAACACCTTTGTCCTCTTCTTATCCCTGTTTCTGGTGGTGCCAATGACTCCTACTGGATTTTCTCCTCCTTGCTGTTCACATCTCAACAGTACTGAAACGTAAGACTCTTGTTCCGCATCCCTGCCCCTCCCCCTTTGGGCATGTTCACTTTCTTACTTTCCTTTAAAAGATTTTAGTTATTTATTTTTTTAAAGGATTTCTTTTTAGAGAGAGGGGAAGGGAGGGAGACAGAGAGGGAGAGAAACATTGATCAGTTGCCTCTTGCATGCCCCCTACTGGAGACTTGGCCCTTGACCCAGGCAGGTGCCCTGACCAGGAATTGAACTGGTAACCTTTTGCTTTGCAGGATGACACCCAATGCACTGAGCCACACCAGTCAGGGCAGCAGATTCTCTTTTTTATGTCTGCTCTAAGGTCCATTCCTAGTCATAGATCATCTCTCAGAAAATTTATTTTAGCCCAGGGATTGGAAAAAAAGATGTATTCCAGGGATTGGAAAAAAAGATGTATTACCTTCCCCTTCAAAGGGGGTGGGGAGTGGATGTCTTAGGAGAATCAATTCCTTCCTCAAGTCAGAGATGTAGACAATTGTCTCTTGAGGATGGTGATGACCATATGAAAAGTTATTAAGAGTTTCTTAGGTGCCAGGCCCTGGAAGCAGCACCTTTAATGTATTATGCTATGTGTCCCCCACCAAACTTCCACATGAGGTAGGCATTATCCATGAAGTGTGTAGGTGCCCAAAACACAGTGACAGTGAGTACATGGAGAGTAGGTGGCTGCCTTCCCACCTAACCCCAATTCAACACAAGTCCTTTAAACCATGTGACACCCCTTTGATCCACACAGCAAGGCTTTTGGTTGTCCCCTCTCATCCTGTTCCCTCCCATAAGTCCTAACTTCTCACCACCACCCACCTGGGCTCTGTTATCATTGGCTTCCATTCTCCTGCCTTCTGACTTTGTGCTTTTCCCTCTTACTTATGGTCTCATATTTCCTGGTCTCTTCAACTCAACACTCTAGACCACTCTTGCCTCCTGGACCACACTTCCTTCTGGATGGGTGATGTCAGAGATTCTAGGTGACTATCTCATTCCATTTACAACCTGGGCTTTTGGTGGAAATCTTGTCTGGCAAATATATTCTCTAACACTTGTCAGTACATGCCAGGACCATGGAGGGTGGTAGAAACCTGAAAGATGAATCTGATGTTCTCATACCTCTATGTAAACTCATAGTCTGGTGAGGGAGACAGACAGATAGTTATAATTAATATGAATGAAGGCCTTCAGGGAGGGGCAATGAGAAAAGGTGAATGGTAGCTTGGGATGAGCTTGTTGAATCTGTCGGTCTGGGGCATTTATTGTTGTTTGTATGTTGTCTTTCATAGGTTTGCTGAGCCTGCAAGTGTTAAGCGGTAAGTGGTGACTATGTTATTTGGCCTCACTATTTGTTTTTGGTTCTGTACACAGACATAAAGAGTTATTGGTTTTTTTCATGTTGGAAGAGTCTTTAGAGATCATCAAACGTTATACTCTCTGTTGCCATCATTATCATTAGCATCAAAAATGTTTAACATTTTTCATTCATCTCACAGCAAACATTAGTAAATATTAGCTAACTCGTCTAAGTGCCATTCTAGGCATCGGAGGTATGGAAGGAAATAGAACAATCAAAAATCTGTGCCCAAGCAAATCTGTGTCCCCTCTCTCTAACAATGAATAAATAAAATCTTAAAAAAAAAATCTGTGCCCAGATGAAACTAATGATAGGAGAAAGAAAAAATAAGGAAGTACATTAAATCTGTTGCACGCTGAAAAGTCCTACAAAGATAATAGAGTAAGGGAGAGGGAGCTGCATCATGGGAGAGGTTGAAATGTTTTTAAAGGGTGATCAGGGAAAGTGACATTTCTGCAAAGACTTGAAGGAGGTGAGGGAGCCAGTCATGTGTATGACTGGGCTAAGGCTGTTCCAGGTGGAGGGAACAGCATACGCAAAGGCCATTAGGAGAGTGCTGGGATCCTGGACAACAAGGGGGCTCAGTGTGTTTCATTCTCACGTGAGGCACTTAGAAGCACTGTTTATACTTGGGTCTCCATCCATTTCATAATTCATTGATGATTTCTTTTCTTCTTTTTTCTCCTCCTCTTCTCCTTTACCTTCCCTTCCCCTCCCTTCCTCTCTCCTTTTCTCTCTTTCCTCTTTGTTTTCTTATTCTTGTTTTTGTTCTTACCCTTCTTCTTGTTCTTCCTGCCTTCCCCCTCCTCCTCCTTTCCTTCTCCCTCCTCCTATTCTTATTCTTGTTCTCCCTGCCTTTCTTCTTGTTCCTCTTCTCCTTATCATCATCATCATCATCATTTTTTAAAAGATTTTATTTATTTATTTTTAGAGAGAGGAGAAGGGAGGGAGAAAGAGAGGGAGAAACAGCAATGTATGGTTGCCTCTCACATGGCCCTCACCAGGGACCTGGCCCACAACCCAGGCATATGCCCTGACCGGGAATCGAACCGGGACCGTCTGGTTCCCAGCCTGCGCTCAATCCACTGAGCTACACCAGCCAGAGCCATCATCGTTGCTTTTATGCTCTCCTCCCCCCTCATCCTCCATTTTTAGAAGAAACAAATGACTGCAACGAAGAAGGTGAGTGCATGGAATCTGGAGGACAGTGAGTTCCTCCAGTCTGGGTTACAACAAAGCCTTGAGAGGACCTCAGGTAGACAAGGTTAGGGCTTCAGTGCCTGAGAAATCCTTTCAAAGGGCATCCAAAGCCTTCAGACCACCCTGCCCCCTTTGTGCTGCTCACTAGTATCCAGGTGTACCAACACACTAAGGTATGAGTAGAAGACATTTTTGTTTTTCCCAGTTGCTTCTGCCGAGTATTGACCCTGGTCCCCTCCCTGGAAATTACCAGACAGGTCCTGGGTGGCAGGACTGTATGGCTGAAAAGCAAGAGAAAGGACAGCAGAGAATACAAGCAAGCTTCTAGGTGACCAGGTATTAGAGATCAAGCACTTTTAAACAGCTGGGATCATTCAGTTCACAAAAATAGATGGACAATTTCACCAGATAATTATACTTGGTTTAAAAAGGTAATCAAATGGAAATTCTGGAATTGAAAACATTTGACTGAGAGGAAGAATTTAGTCATTGGACTTAACATCAGAGAGGGTGAGTACTGAGCTAGAAATCAGGAGAGACCATTCAAATAAAGCACAATAGATGAAAGTATAGAAAATATGGAAAAGAGCACAAAAGATATGTGATACCCAGTGAACAGTTGTGATGACTATAAAGTTAAGAGAAGCAAGAGAAAATAAAGCTGAATTAATTTCTGAAGAGTTAATGGCTAAGAATATGCCATGTGGATAAAAATAACCATTAAGCAACAGATTTTGAAAGTTCTGAGAACACCAAGGGCAAATGTATATTTAAAAAGTCACTTCTAGGAACACTGCCATGAAATAGTTGAAAGCCACAAAGACAAAATATTAACCCTACCCCACACAAAAAAGGACGGAATTCACTTTCTAGGGTTGCCTTAGCAAGTTATCATAAACTGGGTGGTTTAAAATGACAGAAATTTATTTTCTCGCTGTCTGGAGCCTGGAACCCTGAAATGATGGTATTGGCCAGACCATGTTATCTCTGAAGGTTCTATGGAAGAATGTTGTCTTATCTCTCCTGAGTTTCTGAGGTTTGCTAGCAGATCTTGACATTCCTTGCCAAAGATGCTTCACTCCAGTCTCTGCCTCCATCACATGGCATTCCCCATAGCTATATGACAAGAAAATAATAAAAATTATATCACAAAATTGCATCTTTGACCTGCTCACTAAAAGCAAGCTGGAATAAGCCTTCCAACATCAGACAAAGTAGGTTCTAAGTCAAGAAGTATTCCTAGAGGCAAAGATAGACATTGAAATTGATAAAGGGATTAATTCACCAGGAAAATAGACCAGTTCTAAATCTGTTTTCACACAGTGCCATATTTTTTTACATAAATAAAATGAAAATTGACAAAACTAAAATAAACAGGCAAATCTGTGATTATAGTGGGAAACATTAACATTTTTCTCAATAGATGATAGAGCAAGCAGGCAAAATTCAATAAGAATATAGAAGATTTAAACAACTAAAAAATTCTACAAGTTTCAGGTGTACCCCAATAAATTCAATAAAAATTTAAAAAAGATTAAAAATAAAATAAACAACAACTAACACACATGGCCTAGTCAACATGCATAGAACTCTGAATATAATGTTGACAGAATACACAGTATTTTCCAATGGACATGGAATTTTTATTTATTATTTTTAAAGATTTTACTTATTTTTAGAGAGGGGCAGGGAGGGAGAAAGAGAGGGAGAGAAACATCAATGTGTGGTTGCCCCTGGAGCGCCCCCTACTGAGGACCTGGCCCTCAACCCAGGCATGTGCCCTCTCTGGGAATCGAACCAGTGACCCTTTGGTTTGCAGGCTGGTGCTCAATCCACTTAGCCACACCAGCCAGGGCTGGGCATGGAATTTTTTAAAAAAATAAATGTATTGGGGTAACATTGGTTGATAACATTTATAAATTCCAGGTGTACAACTGTGTATTATAGCATCTGTAAACTCCATTGTATGCTCACCACCTGAAGTCTAGTCTCCTGCCACATATGTTTGACCCCTCTTTACCCTCTTCGTCCGACCCCACCCCGCTTCCCCTCTGGTATCCGCATACTGTTGTCTGAGTTTGCTAAACATGGATTTTTGTCTTACCAACGGTGGGTATTTGTTGGTTCACAAACCAAGCCCCAATCGATTTCAGATTGAAGTCAAGAGTATCTCTCTGAGTAAAATGGAACCAGGCTATAATAAAAGCATAAAATAAAAGAATAAAAGAAAACAACAATAAAAGAAAATGGAAACTTACACATTAATAGATATACTTCTAAATAACCTATGAAACAAAGGAGAAATCACAAAAACAACTAGAATTTTGAATTGAACTATAGTAAATATAATCATTATTAAACCTCGTCAGATATAGCCAAAGCTTTACTTACAGGGAAATTTCTAATCTTAAACACAAATTAAAGAGAGAAGGGAAGATAAATAGTAAGTTAGAAGAAATATTTGCATACATTTCAAAGAGACAGAGAAAGGACTTACAACTACACATTTCCCAAAGTGAATTCCCTAAGAAAAGGGAGGCGGGTGCCTCTCCCTTAATTTCCAAGAGGGAGCAGTAAATTTTTTTTCTTTTTCAATTTGTATTTACCTTTACATTGGTAATGGTCTTTTTTTTGGGGGGGGGCAGTGCTATTTAGACAGGTGTGTTTTGTCAAAAACCCAGAAGTAGCAAAGTTAAAACCATAAGATCAGTTAAATAGTTTTAAATAAGCATTCATTGTTCACGGGAGAGCAGTTCTCGAATGCGGAGCTTCCAAGTACAAAACTGATGTGAAGCTCACAGGCTTGATGTTACAGGGTGGATAATGAAGTGTTTTCCTCCTTACAATGATGGTTATTACACGGGGGTTTCCAGGGGGCAATAGGATCAGTCCAGTGATTATCTTGTACCATTTTGGGGAAGATGACAAATTTCTAACATGATTATCAGAGACATTTATTTATTTAGTAAAATTTTATTTATTTATTTTTAGAGAGAGGGGAAAGGAGGGAGAAAGAGAGAGAGGGAAACATCGATGTATGAGAGGAGCATAGATTGGTCGCTTCTTGAGTACTGGCCCACAACTCTTTGGTTCACAGGTTGCAGCTCAATCCACTGAGCCACACCAGCCAGGGCTGATTATCAGACACATTTTTAAAAAAACTTAAATTTTGCTTATGTTTGTGAAATAAGCTAGATTTAGTTCAGCTTGTAAGGCTTAACATGGTTTTGTCTGCTCAGAGAATTTTCAAGTTTGGTCCTCATTTTGTATTTACTTGTAAAACTTTGAGGTTTTTGTATGTAAAACTTTCATTAATTTTTTAAAATCCTCATCTGAGGATATATTTATTGATTAGAAAAAGAGAGGAAGGGGAAGGGGGGGAGAGAGAGAGATCAATGTGAGAGAGAAACGTCCATTGGTTGCCTCCTATAGGCGCCCCCTGACTGGGGATCAATCCCACAACACTTTGGTGGGCAGGACGACGCTCCAACCCACTGAGCCACCCAGCCAGGGCAACTTTCATTAAAATGTAAAATGAGAAAAGTTGTACAGCATAACACAGTAATAAGGATGAATGGCGTCAGGTGGGTACTAGACTTATTGAGATCACTTTGTAAGTTGTATAAATGTCTATAATCACTGTGCTTTACACCAAAAACGAATGTAATGTTACAATTAATCAAGTATCATGGAGAAAACAACGTTTTAAAGTTTTAAAAATTAAAAAAATATGGAAAGAACATTGGGTAGGTAAAAACCACATGTGTGCACCACATTAGGTGTAAAATGAGGAGGCGACAGGGTCAGGTCTGGGGGTTAGAAAGATCCCAGCAGCCCTGTGGGTGGTGGTTTGAGGGAGAGGAAGTGTGGAGTTGAGGCTGGAACGACGGTAGTCCGTGGGACACTTGGTCACAGCATAACTGCCGAGGCTGGTGCCTTGGAGATGGTGGAGAGTGGTGGAAGGGCCTGGCAGCATTTTAGTCCAGGGGGTAGGTGGAGACATGGGTGTGGGGCTGGCAGGGAGATTCATAAAGAGAAAGCATTTCTAGACAGGCAGGGCATGCCTTCAGGGGACGTCATTGCCATCCATTTCTCCCAGCTAAGCTTCCCCCAATGACCACCCCCACCAAGAAACCACCCAGGAAAAGGAACAAATGGAACGTATTGAAATGTGCCTACATGATGGTCACGTTCTTGTTTGTGTCTTACAATAAAGGAGACTGAGTAAGGAGGAGCCGGGTACCTAAGGGGGGAGTGGGGGGAGGAGGAGGAAATGAGAGGAGAGAGAGGGAAGGGGAACAGAAAGAAGTGAGGGAGTGGGGCAAAGAAGGGCCAAGTAAACAAGTATAGAAGTATAGAAGACGAGACCCCTCCTCTGTAAATCAGATCCTTCTTCCCTCCTTCCCTCCCTCCCTCCCTTTCTCCATCCCTCCCTGCATCCTTGGACTTACCTAGCAGCCACTCCCTTCTGTACTAACACAGCCCCAGATATTCCTCTGAAACACTACCACTCATTTATCCTCCCCTTCTCCCTCTCCCTCTCCCTCACTCTCTCCCTCTCCCTCTCTTCCCCCTCTCTCTCACCCTTCCTTCACATAAGGGAAGCTCTTCAAGACCAAGCATTTACCGTTTTGCTGGAGATACTGGAAGATGAGGCAGAAGGTGGGAGCTGTGAGAAGTGAGGCTGACTAGATCAGCAAGACCACAGGATGTTACAACAAGAGGAAAGAAGGAGAGAGGGGTGGGCAGGAAAGAAGGCAGGAAGGAGTTGGGGGGAAAGGAAGGTGACAAGGTGACTTGCCTCAACCCTGCCGTTTCTCTGTTTCTGGCTCATTCCTTCATCAACCTCCCAGTGTTACTGCCACTATTGTAGTGCAGACGTGGACATCAGGTATGTTGTGATGAGAAATGGGGTTTTGCCCACTCCTGGGGTGGGAGGGCTTGGGCCCAACTGCCTGCCATTAGAGTAGGGAACCCCCGGTGGCTTTGGATGCTCCAATTATACAGTCATCGAATTGTATAAAAAGAGGCAGTTTCAACCTTGTTAATCTCAAGCCCCTGCATCATAAATGACAGGGGTCTGGAGAGCTGCAGGAATTAATTGATCAACTCAAAATATTTTATGTTTCTCTTGTTTGTGGAAAAATACACATAACATGAAATTTTAAAAAAAGATTTTATTTACTTAGTTTTAGACAGAGGGGAAGGGAGGGAGAAAGGGAAGGAGAGAAGTATCAATGTGTGGTTGCCTCTCACACCCTTCCCCACTGGGGACCTGGCCTGCAACCCAGGCATGTGTCCTGATTGGGAATCAAACCTGGGTCCCTTTGGTTCACAGGCCGGCGCTCAATCCACTGAGCCACAGCAGCCAGGGCACATAACATGAAATTTACCATTAGTGACCTTTAGTGCATTCACAATGTTGTGCAACCATCACCACTATCCAGCTCCAGAGAATTTTTGTCAACCCAAGGGGGAACTCTGTCCCCACACGCAGTCCCTCCACCCAGCCCTGACAATCACTAATCTACTCTCTCTCTCACTATGGACTTACCTACTCTGGACATTTCATTTCGATAGAATCATACACTGTGTGGCCTTTTGTGCCTGACTTTATTAACTTAGCTTACTGTTTTCAAGGTTCATCCAGGCTGTAGTGTGGATCAGTACTTCCTCCTTTTATGTGCCTGAATGGTATCCCGTTACATGGATATGCCACATTTTGTTTATTCATTCATCAGTTGAAAGGCATTTGAGTTGTTTCCACGTTTTGATTGTCGTAAATAGTGCTGCCATGAACATTTGTGTATGAGTTTTCATTTGAACACCTGTTTCCAATTCTTTTGGGGACACAACCTGGAAGTGGAATTGCTGAGTCATTTGCTAATTCTAAGTTATTAAGGAACGCAACAAATTTTTATTTAGCAATTACTCTATATAACACATCCTGGGTTAGTTAAAATGATCAATGTGATGTGGATTTTACCACAACTTAAAAAAAAAAATTATAAAAGAGGTGGAGGCTAGAGTCACCCTCAGGCTGTAGTTTGCGGGCCCCTGGACAAGACTGTGAGTCGCTCTGGGAGCAAGAAGTCTGCTTGATCTGTCCCTGGGAAACCTTATATATTCAGTCCCCAGAGCAAACCTTATATATTCACTCCCTTACCCAAGCCTGTGTGCTCCAGTGCGCCACGCTGGGGGTACAGTGGGACCACTGCAGAAGAGCTCATTTAGCGCATGGAGGTCGCCCTCTAGTGGGAGGGCAGGGGGCAAACTACCGTATTTTGCCATGTATAGTGCGCATTTTTTTGCCCAAAGCTTTGAGGAAAAAATAAGGATGCCCATTATACATGGGTATAATGATTACATACCATGAGTATAACGCAGAGGATGCCTCCTGTGGAAACAGGGAGGGTGCCTTCTTTCCACTGGTTGGTCGAAAGACCCCTTCTCTGAAGAGGTATTTGTACTGAGTAATGGGGAGGGGCAGCCTGACTGAGATCTGTGGATATGTGTCCCAGGTGATGGGACAACCTGGGGGTTGGAAGGACAGAGTGAGTGAGGACAGTGGTCTAAGATGCAAACCGATGCACTAATACATTTCTTTCTTTTTTCTTCTTTTCCTTAGAAATGATCCCTGCTGTACTTACTAGCCACCCTGCTCCATCTCAGCTCAACCTTCAGGGGTCTTTCATCTCCCAGGGAGTCTCACCTCCCAAGAAACCTCTCTGTTTCTTGCAAAGGTGGAAGGTCACAAATTGGGTCCTTTGAGGAATGACACCTGCCTGCCCAGAGGCACAGCAGGAAGGTGTCTGTGACAAGGGGATGGTCCCAGAGAGTAGCCAAGGGGGAAATTAGCAGGGGTTTCCCCTGCAACTTTTCTTCCAGACCTTTTTCAACCCTTCTTCACTGTGTCTATAATAAAACGTACACTTATAAAAATGGCTGAATGCTTGGTTATTCCATTTACCCAACATATTTTTCCTTCTTTTAAAATAAAGAATTAGTAACATATAGGGAGTCAGGGAATGCCAAGAATCATATAAATCACTTAATTCTGGCACCAACCCCAGAGGGAGGTTCTGCAATGCTGCCTGCTTTATAGAGGAAGAAACTATGGCTCAGAGGGATTGATAATTTGTCCAAGGTCACACAAGTGGCAGAGCCAATTTTTGACCCAGCTTTTACTCATTCCAAAAGCTCTATTTTATTTTATTTTTTTGGCATAAAGGTTTATGATTTCCTGCTGAGGAAGTAAAGATCTGAAGGTACAGCTACTCCAAGCGTCTCAGCTCTCCAGCCTGCATGTGTCTTCCTGGTACTCGAGGAGGTCTGGAGTTCTGGTTGTTCTGGGGACAGTTTTTGAGTCTAAAGCCCAGATTCACTCCTTGCTGGATGTGCAAACTTGGGAAAGTTATTGTCTCTCAATGCATATCTTCCTCCATAAAAAGGGGACATTAATGGAGTAAAGTCCCTCTTATTATTGTGACCAGTGATAGTTGTTAGTTGATTCATCAAAAGTTGGTTAAAATGGGCAATTAAAAATACATTTTAAGCCCTGGCTGGTGTGGCTCGGTGGACTGAGTGCCAGCCTGAGAACCAAAGTATCCCTGGTTCGATTTCCAGTTAAGGAACATGCCTGGGTTGCAGGCTAGATCCCGCCCGCCCCACCCCACCCCGTGGGGGAAGTGCTAGAGGCAACCACACATTGATGTTTCTCTCCCTCTCTTCCCCTCTCTCTAAAACTAAATAAATAAAATCTTTAAAAAATACTTAAAATTTTTTTTATTGATTGATCTTGTAGAGAGAGAGAAAGGGAGAGAGGGGAAGAGAGAAACATGAATTTCTTGATTCCTGTATATACCCTGACCTGGGACTGAACCCACAACCTTGACACATAGGGATGATGCTCTAACCAACTGAGCTACCCAGCCAGGACCTAAAAATACTTTAAAACATGTAAACATAAATTCATTTGCCAGTGTTTTGGTATAGGAGCAAGGTTTTTCCTACAGTATGGGTGGGTCATGGTTGGACCTGTGGTTGTGTTTATTCTTGGCAAATGCAACTTTGCTGAAGGAAGAGTGGTAAGGAAATAACGAATTTACTCCTCAGAGGGTAATTTCACATGCTTTAGCTCCAATGGCTACCTGGGCTTTTAAAAATGCCTCCAAAATGAAGGACTTCCCAAGTCAACTAAACTTAATTAAAGGCGGTGTGTGGGTGTGTCTATTGGGCTGAGCTCACAAGAAGCTTTTGTCTTTTCTTACAGCAGTCTGTGTACAAATAGGGTTACCCCTTAAAAAATAAAAAGAAATTGCTCAAAGGCACAAGGGCCACCCAGTAAGCCAATGACGGATGGAAGGGAATGCCAATTCTTTGCAGATAAGTTAGGCAACAAAGATGATGCGATGTCCTTTATCCCAGTGAAACCCACTAGTAACTAATTTTCCAACTAGTTTTTATTAAGTAGTTCATTAAGAGGAACAGGTTTTCTATGCTTACAGGAAGCAGCCCCAGTGGTTGATCTTAGGATTTGGTAACTTCCCTACATGCTATTAATGGCCTCTGTGCGTTCAGTCACCCTTTTCCATTTGATGGCAGTGCTGAAGTGGGGCTGTGTAAGAGCCCCCAGACTGCCCAAATAACCTTGGCACCAGGGGAAGGTTAGGAGAATGAGGAAATGGAAGAATACAGGGATGCATAACAGGATGGTGTGTAAAGAGAGCAAACGACCATAAGTTACACAGACCCTGAGGGCAATACCAAATAAGGGAAGGAATTTTTTTAGAACCAGAGTCATCCCTATAGAATCTG
>PVJI01016470.1:0-38165 GCA_004026765.1 Micronycteris hirsuta
AAACGGTAAATGGCTTTTGACTTAATGGTTAAATCACTGCGTAATTAACTGTGGGGGCGGGGTCTGTTTCCACAGAGTTTAGGGGTTGACACTCTTCCTCCTTCGGACCCCAAACCTCCCAGAGCAGAATTCAACTACAGTGTGGGTTTTAAGGATTTAAATGGTAAGTGTTATAGTTTCTTTCCTAAAGTAATTTGAAATCATAATAATGACTAAAATCAGTGTGAAACTACAATTTGAAAACAAAATCTAAGGAACCTAGACATTATAAGTATTATTTTTATAGCCCTGGATTTAAGATTGCATTTTTTTGTGTCTGAATTGAATCGGGAGTGCAAGATAATGTTGCTTGTAATGAAAAAGAACACTATCTTGCATTTGCATAATGTCTCAAAACCATCTTCTGTTTTTTAAAGGGAATTTCTTATTTCTAAGCTTTTAGAGTAATAGGGTACAGTAGAATAAGAAAATATTAATAAACAAATATTTCTTCAAGGATAATGTTGAACTGTTCATTTCATAATGATTGATAATATATGAATGGATGTTCCAAATATAATATATTTTAATTTCTATGTATAACTAATATATAATATGATATATTGCTCTATTTGACATTTTGATTCTCCCTGAGATCATCATGTTATTTTATTAACAAAAATCTCTCTTCTTGCCCTGGCCTGGTGGCTCACTTGGTTGGAATGTTGTCCCATACACCAAAAGGTTGCAGGTTCAATTCCAAGTCAGAGCACATACCTAGGTTGCAGGTTTGATCCCCAGTCAGGGTGCAAACGGGAGGCAACTGATTGATGTTTTTCTCTCACATCGATATCTCTCTCTCTCTGTCTCCCCCTCTCCTTTCCTCTCCTTGAATGAGAACTTTTTTAAAAAACCTCTCTTCTAGTTTTCAGGAATCACTGTAGAGGACACATGGAAGGAACAAAGGGGGAGGCTGGGGGAGGAGGTGTGGGCTCGGGGAGGGGGAGGGGAAGGGAGAGGATGCAAATAACTGTAATTGAACAACAATAAAGTAATTAAAAAAATTAAAAAAAAAAACCTCTCTTCTTACTTAATGCAAAGACAATCTTTAGCCCATGTGCTATTCAAATTACAATGAATCTTGAAGTACTCCCTTCCAAATTAATGAGAATTCATTGCAACACTTGAAAAAGATTTTCCAAAGACTGGCAGTCCCTACCAAAAGAATGGAAAGCAAAATAATAGAGAAACGCAGTTATAGAAATCCAGAGTTCCAAGTTTTACTCCTGACACTCACTGGGTTTCTTTGTTTCTGTTTTTTCAGTAATTTTTCAATAAGTGCTTAGGTGCCAATGCCAGTATATTGATAAATGATAATACACCTCTTTCAATTTTCTTTTTTCCCATCCTCTTTTCTATTACTTGCCATATAAATGTATTATCATTATCTGCCATTTCTGTCATAACATTAAATGAAAGAAGGCAAACTATGAATCACTTTTGCATGGGTAACATTCATGAAGTTTCAGAAAAGCAATACACTTTTGTAAAATTATGATGTTAATAGATAACATATACTTGCACATATGAGCAATGAAGATTTGCCTCTCCACACTCACATATGTATTCTTTTCTATTTTTTTAATAAGAAGAGTTAAGTTCTACTTTGCCCACAAATCTCAGTTCTACAATATAGTGTTCTCAACTATGATCGCCATTAGAGCCTCGGACCTCACTCACTTTATAACTGAAAGTTTGTACCCCTTTACCAGCCTCTCCCCGTTTCCCCATCCCCATGGCAACCAGTACTCCAATTACTGGTAAAGTGACCTCTTTATCAGTTTTTCCAGGCACAAATCCTTGTTTTAATTGTTAATGTGACTTTTCTCTACCAGAATCCTTAAATGCCCTGGAAGACCAAGATTTAGATGCTCTCATGGCAGAGCTGGTAGCAGATATAAGTGAAGCCGAGCAGAGGACAATCCAGGCACAGAAGGAGTCTTCTCAGGGCCAAGAGCATTCGGCCGCTCTGGACGTATCAAATTCCAATGGCGCAGCCTCTCTCGGTTATGGAGCAAGCGTCGCTGCAATTAGTGTGAGCCAATATGAGGAGGATTTACCACCTCCACCTGAGGACCCTCTGTTAGACCTGCCTCCGCCACCGCCACCTCCCGAACCTCTCTCTCAGGTCTGTACATGGGCCAGAGATGGCAGCACCCTTGACCTCTCTACCCATCATCTTCAGCTTTCTCCAGAGTGAGAGTTATGTTCATAAATGTGTACTCCGAAAGCCCTGAGATGCTAAGAAACAAGGATACAAAGTACGTTCGTTGCGAAGGCAGAGTCCTCCAAAAATAAGACAGGGTGGTGATTGCTGGGGGGAGAAAGGTGTGAGGGGATTAAATGGTAATGGAAAAAAGATAATGAAGATTATATATTAAAACAAAAGACTCATAGGTGTGCATAAAGAACCTATTAAGACCATAATCAGGAATCACTAAAGTTTGGCTAAAATCTATATTTATACGCAGCACTTCCTGATAATAGTCAACTTTGGAGGGTAATGCTTTATTAACATGGTATGAACTGTGGAACTGATTTATACATTTCTGAGTCCCTGGTGCAAGCCGAGCACATGAAAATAGAAGGCATTTCTTACATGTTTCTGAATTGAACCAAATGGAATTTTGTGAACTGGGCAACCCCGTTCAATAGGCAAAGATATATCTACGAATCACTTGTAATGCTGTAGATGGGGAAGTGCTGGGGGGTAGACAGGTGACCAGGGCTTGACAGTGACACATCTGCGCACACTGAGGAAACGACTAGAAAGTTGATATGGTCGTTATTTGGGACATTGACTTATATAGCATGTCTCTCATAGAAGTGAAGAAAAAAAGAACTTTTAAGATGTTTTCTTAGAGTGAGTCACTTTACGAGTATTTTAGAGTGAGAATTTCACTCCATTTCTGGTGGCCTCCGCATCTGTCGAGCTGGGTAATGATGGTTGGTATTTCATAAATACGGCCCTGGGGAGCCTGGAAGTTCCTGCAGTGCCTTTTGAACGAACAGATATTAAAATCATATTCATTGCTCTATTGTGTATTTATTCTAAGAAATCATTGAAAAATCGGTGATCCATATAGGGCAGAGGCTCTTTTTTCCATTTTATTGAGCTATGAGTGACATCCTGTAAGGTTAAGGTGTACAACATGATGATTCGATACACATGTACACTGTGAAATGAGTGCCTCAACGAGGTCAGGTAACACCTCCTTCACTCCTCAGCGTCACCTTTTTTGAGTATATGTGGTGGGAACATTTCCATCTACTCTTTCAGCAACTTTCAAGTGTGTAATACAGTATATTTTACTACAGCCGCTACGCTGGACATTGGAGCCCCCAAACTCATCTTCCTTATAAGTAGAAGTTGGCGCCCTTTGACCAGCCTCTCCCTGCCTCCTTCATCCGCTGCTCCTTGGCAACCGCCATGCTACTCTCTGTGTCTGTGCGCTCAGCTTTTCAGGTTCCACGTGGAAGGGAGACCATACAGTATTTGTCTGCCTCTGTCTGACTTATTTCACTTCACATAATTCCCTCAGAGTTCTTCCGAATGGTCACAAGTGGCAGGATTTTCTTCTTCTTTATGGCTCAATAATGTTCTGGTGTGTGTGTGTACATATACACTTATTTTCATAAATATATACATGTTTTCTTTATTCATTCAGCCACCAGTGAACACTGAGGTTGTTTCCAAGTGTTGGCTCTTGTGACTAACGCTGCGATGAACATGAAAGTGCAGATCGTTTCAAAACTGTGATTTTATTTCCTTTGGATATGTATCCAGAAGTGAAATTGCTGGATGAATTTTTAATTTTTTGAGGAACCTCTATACTGTTTTTTATAGTGGCTGAAGTAACTCACCTTCCCACCGACAGTGCACAAGGGCCCCCTTTTTATCCACATCCCTGCCAGCACCCCTTATCTCTAGTCTTTTTGGTTATCACCATCCTAACAAGCAGAGGCCCTTCTTAGTGGGCCCACGAGGATGTCAAGGCAGCCATGATTCCCTGGAAGTATGTGCAAAGTTAAATGCATGTGTGAAGCTTTCTGAGCTTCATCTCTTGCAACATACATGTATTCCTAAAAAGGGTTCATAGCTAAAAAAAAAAAAAAAATTAAGAACCACTGGTGTGAGAAGATATTAGAAGAATTAGAATGTAACCGGAACAGCTCATTTCCTCGTCATTATAAATATATGTAAGGGAGCCTTAATAATCCTATTCTCGGAATATTAACTTGCAAAAATCAAAGGGTTTGGGGCTTATAAAATATTTAATTCTCTTTTCTGCCTGCTCATGTGTGGTTGTCAGTGTTTTTTGGTGAATTTTATGTTGAAGTTTGAGCCTAAGTCTTAACTTTGGGGGAAATAAGGATGCCTTTAGAAATCTAATGAAAACTAGGAATCCCAGAAAAGTGCATATTGATCTAAAACCATGCATATAATTTCAACTTGCAAAACCAAAACTGTATATCTATTAAATGATAACTCCCTATTCCCTGCTTTCCTGAAGCCCTGGCAACTACTGTTCTACTTTCTGTCTCTGTGAATTTAACTACTGTAAGTACCTCATATGAAGAGAGTGCTGAAGGTGGTGATGGTTACACAACAATGTGAATGTATTTAATGCACTGAAACTGTACACTTAAAATGGTAAAAAAAAAAAAAAATGTGTATAACCCTGGCTGATGTGGCTCAGTGGATTGAGCACCAGCCTGCAAGCCAAAGGGTCACCAGTTGGATTCCCAGTCAGGGCACATACCTGGGTTGTAGACCAAGTCCCTGGTAGGACACATGAGAGGCAACCACACATTGATGTTTCTTTCCCTCTTTTTCTCCCTCCCTCCCCCTCCATCTAAAAATAAAAAAAAAAAAAAATTCTAAAATTTACAAAACCCACATATAATTTCTGGAAGTTCTCAAACCCCTTGAGATGTCCGGTAGATCCCTCAAGTTGGAGCCCAGTTTTGAGCCAAGCAGAGATTTCTGTGGATCAAATATGTGAAGTTCTGTTAGTGTCATCATTTCATCTTTTAAGTTGCTATTCCTAACTATAAAGGATGGTGACTGCCTCCTATATCTCTGGGCTGGAGGTTTGTTATGGTCACTGAATTCTGAAATCAGTCATGTGAAATTTGGTGCCCTACATACAGCCCTTGCTAACATAAAGTAACCCAGACACCAGCGACGGCACAGGTATTTACTGGCTGGCATTCTTAATGGACTTTGTTGAATGTCCTGCCATTTTACAGGAAGAAGAAGAAGCCCAGGCGAAGGCTGATAAAATTAAGCTGGCATTGGAAAAACTGAAAGAGGCCAAGGTCAAGAAGGTAAATATGAATCACCTTTGCATGGGGAAGTTAAATCAATGACATTTTACTATATTTAATTATTAAAAAATAAAATTTCAATTGATGCTTTCCAAATCATCGTAATGTTTTAAATTTAAGAACAAAGATAAATTAGATAAGCAGTCCTTCTATGCCATCAGTTAGTTCATTTATAATTAATAACTGACTTATGTTAGTATAAATGGGGAAGTTTTCAAGTATCTATGCCCGGGGCTCCCTCACACCTAGGGAGCCCTCTCTGATTCAGCTCAGCTGTTAGCTAACAGCAGGTGGCGCCACCTTCTGGGCCTGCCTGAATTGGGTCAGAGCACAGCTGCCATTGGCCTTGCTTCCATCTCCATGATTGCTTTCATGCGTTTTGCATATTCCTGGAGGCAGCCTCCAGCCTTACTGCCTGCCCTGGAAATTCAAGTTATCTATTCGTGTAGCACATGTTGATTGGCCAGTGCTCTGGTTTCAAAGTTGCATAGGTTTGAGAGACCTGCCCCAACCTATTTTCCTAATAAGCCTGTAATTTTATTGTGCATTTTTTTGTAGAACATAGGGTTTTCAGGAGTACATATGCTGTATTATAACAGAAAAACCTGTATTTAACTTTAGTAGAAGCATATACCTAATTAAAGTTAATAATAGTTAATTGATAAATTAAAAGAAAGATGAAACAGTCTTTGTCTTATTTCAACCTGTGAAGCATATACTATCTCTGAGACTCATTAAGAGCTTCTCGTGTATAGTTGGGTGAATCATTCTTTTCATATAGGGTCTTAGACTTTATGTTCATGGTCCTTTGAATAAAAGTGTTCAGTACATGTTGACTGATATTCAATAAACATTCCATGAATATCCCTGGATCCAGACTTTCAAGGTTCATCTAGGACTTTCCAGATCAGCCTGGCTCCATTCATTCCAAACATGCATGAACTTCTTTACCATTATTCTTCCCTGTTCTCTACATGTGATTAAATTCTGTTATCATGCCCTGGCCGGTGTGGCTGGGTTGTGGGCCAGGTCCCCAGTTGGGGGAGCGCAAGAGGCAACAGATCTGTTTCTTTCTCTCTTTCTCTCGCCCTGCCCCTCTCTCTAAAAATAAAACCTTTAAAAAAAATCCCATGATCAATAATTGAAATTCTGTATCTTCAGCTGCCTGGCCCTTCTCCCCTTGTACTTGCTCTGAGACACCCTGGTCCAATCCAGCTCTCCTCCTCCTCAGCCCAGCTCTCAGCGCTGCCTGAGCGTTGCTGGTCCAGTCACTCGCCCACTAACCTAGGAAACTATTTCTGCCTTGTCCTCTGGTAAAGCCTCCAACACCTCTCTCCTCCTCTGCATTCTCTCACCTAATGCTGTTGATGCCCAGTGCACTTACTGCCTGCCTGCCTGCACCTGTGACACAGAGTCCGTAGTCTTTCCTGTTACTGTTTTTTAACTACTTTATTGTTGTTCAATTACAGTTGTCTGCATTTTCTCCCCTCCCCTTCACCCCACCCCATCCGAACCCATCTCCCTCCCTTGCTTCCACCCCCCCTTGGTTTTGTCTATGTGTCCTTTATAGTAGTTCCTGAATACCCTTCTCCTCACAGTCCCCTTCCCCCTCCCCTTCTTTCCTGTTACTTTAAGACCAGCCTTTCCTCTTGTCTCCAGTTCCCGTCCTCTCATCTTGTCCCTCTGCTCAAAAGCCTCCAGTGGCACTCATCTCACATAGGAAAACCCAAACTCACAGCGGCCTGAAGGCCCCCTGACCTGGCTGCCCCCTATCTCCCGCCACTCTCTCCTTCACTCGCCCCCTTCTAGCTATCTGGTCTCACAGCTGCTCCTGAAATACTGTAGGCACACCGTGGCCTAGCTGCCTGGAAAGCTGTCCCCCAGATTCCAGCGGCTCTTCCCTGTCCCTGCTCTAGGCCTGCCCAGTGAGGCCTTTCCTATCTGACATCACACGCTCCCCCAAACTTCCTGCCCTTCCCAACTTCCTTTTTCTCCTCAGTGCTTGTCACCTTGCAACACACCATCTACCCCTCTTTATCATATTTACTGCCTACTACATCTGCTCCTCACCCCCATGGAAGCCCCTCCAGAGAGCTTGTGTTTTCCTCACTGATGCATCCCCACCTCCTGGAACAGGTGCTAGGGAGACAGAGAGGTGAGTGAGCAAGTCAGGTGAGGTCCCTGCTTGTGGAGAGGTGAATTCTAGTGGAGGAGGTAAGTGCCAAAAAGGAAATAAAGCAAGAAGAAGCGAACTTCTGGTTGTTTATAAAATGAGAGCTACATTGGATATATTTTCAGAGGGGAAATGAAAAGAGAAGTTGATTCTTAGATGAAAAAGGTAGAACCACTAACATATTCAGTCTGTTTGCTTCAGCTGGAGGTTAAAACAGGGAGGAGGGAGCAGCTGTTTCCTGCTGTGTATGAGAAAGGAGAGACCATGGCCAGAATCTAGTTGAGGTGAATGGTAACAGTAAACACAAATCACAACTTGCCCTGATTCCACAGAGAAGATGTAATACAGAAAAGTCACTCTAAACAATGAGAAAGGAAAAATTAAAAGCCAGGTTGTATATTTGTGCTGATTTCAGAAGCTCTAAATGTCTTAAAACAAAACCCTTTTTGTGGCACAGAACATTAAGAAAATTAATGACATACTCACACAATAATAAAATGACTAATACACACTGTGCCTTTACAGGAGGGAAAACAAGTTATCTGAAGTACTTTGCCCCCAGAGTTCTGTAGGTGTTGACACCTTCCTGGACCATGAATTGTGTACACATCTCAAGTAGGACAAAGCTTTGAGAACTGGAAGCCCAGTCAGATTCACACATTTTGTTTGTTTGTTTGTTTGTTTGTTTGTTTTAAAGCTCTGTAACCCAGGAGAACAATTCCATTTGTAAATTTTATTATAGAAGAAAAAATATTGCAAATGATTCAGAGCTAGGGTATTCTCGTATGTAATAGCTTGCAAAAGAACAAGAAGACATTATAAAAACCATAAAATCTTTCCTGTAATGCGGCGATTTTCAACCTCGTGGCACACATAAACTAATAACTAAAATTCTGTGGCACACCAAAAAATATATTTTTTGCCTGTCTTACAAAAAATATATACAGGTGTAATTCTGATTCATTCACAAAGGACGGCTATTGTATTGGCCGTTGTCATTTTTTCACTTGACAATCTAAAGAAAAAGAGGTTGGTGCGCCTGACTAAATAGTCAGGTATTACATGTTTTAAACATTCTTTTGGAACACAGTTGAAAGTCACAGCTGTAACGGGTTAGAAAAAGGGAGCTTTTTCATTCTTGAATCGTTTTACCCTATGTCGCATAGCGTGTATGTGACAAGTACTTCGCTTGTTAAATCACAGAACAGCGACGAGTGAGTTAGCGTTTTCTGTGTTCATACAGATACTCATCAACAGGCGAATGTGATGGAAGCTGTGAAAGTGATAAATATGGTCCCTTCTCACTAAAAGTCACCAGCCTTCTCTTGGTTTTCTTATTTTCTAAGTTTTGTAACTCTGGACATTCATAACTACATGTGGATTAAATTTAGTTTGCAATTTCTGCAAAAAAGAAATCCCTTTCATCATTGGCAAATGATGTGTGTTTTTTCTCTTTTTAAAAACAAAAGAAACAACCAACATGTTTTATTTTCTTAAGAATTCCTAAGTAAGAATGAAATGTGGTCAAACATCATCAATTTTGCCATCACAAAGTTACTCTTCTAAAACCTAATAGAATAGCTACTTTCAACCTGTGAGCGGCAAGAATTTTTCAAACACACAGTACCTGACTGTTTAGTCAGGGGCACTTTAGTACAGGGACAATCTTTTCCCTTAGATTGTCAAATAGAAAGATGACAACAGCCAACATAATAGCCACCATCCAGTGTGAATGAATCAAAATTATACCTATTTTTTTGTCAGATTGGCCAAAAAATGTATTTTTTGGTGTGCTGCAAAATTTTAGTAATTAGTTTATGTGTGCCCTGAGATTAAAAAAAAAAGGTTGAAAATTGCTGCTTTATAGCAATAACTCTCAGCAGAGAGCAGCAGATGTGCTTTCACAGAAAATAACCCTGGTAAAGACCACTACTTGAGGAGTATGTTTTTCCATGCAACTCGCAGCCCTCAACTCTCAGGTCAGAGTCCTCAATTCCCAAGTCACATGAATCTTAGACACTGGATCTATCATTTTAATACATCAAAAAACACACAGGAAAAAACGCAGCTATCCTCCAGTTTTTCCCAGCAGGGGCGGAAGGGGCGGAGAGCGTTCTCAGGCAAGCCTGAATTTGGCCACAGGAGCGGGAACTGCACTTCTACTGCCCTGATTTCCACATTTTGACTCTAGGGAAAGCAAGGCACTACCTGAAGCTTCAATTTGCGGTCCTTGCCGGAGCCTAACCCAGATTTTATCTCACCCACGCCTTTGGTTGCTACCAGCAACTCTGCACAACACTCCACAGGAACTCCGCCTCCTCTCTGCTCACAACATCCTGTTATGAAGATCAGATTAGGTGGAAGTGGGGCCTGAGGGGCAGTTTCCCAGCTGCTCTGCCTCTAACCCAGACTTTGGGGGAGGAAGAAATGGTGCCCGTTGTTTGGCCTCTCGCCCCAGACCCCCTGATCATGTTTTAAACAATGATAAGTCTCATTTGTAAATCATCGTGACCAACCCCAGGCAAACAGAAGAGGCAGAACTTGTCCTCAGCCATTTTACACTTCTCTTTTCCAATTAGAGTAGAAATTGAAGCAAGAGTAGCAGAAGGTTCTGGTTAATGGTATTGTTTCCAGGATTGCTCTGCTGGTTGCGTGTGGAGCAGTTGCAGGCACCGCGGGCAAGTGGCCGGGCAGTGGCTGTCCGGAAGGAGAACGGCTGCGCCTCTTTCCCCGCTGGCGGCGCTCAAAGATAGAGCCTAACTTCGCTGGGGGCTAACCAGACTAATTCCCACTTAATTAGGTAGGATCAGTTTAGCAGGCACATGTCCACTGTTCCTTTTGAAGACTGGATATATACCACCACTATAACCTGTAGCCACTCATAAATAACAAACTACTGGAATTAAAAACACACTACAAACACACACATGTCAAAGAAAACCCAAACCCTGGCTGTACTACTTCATCATCTAATTTTGTTGTATTGCGTCAGAATCAGGGTCTCCCTTGGGGATCAGAAATTTAAATAACTTTATGAGTTGTCTGGGAAAAGTCAGAGAAATACTATGTCTTTATTGGACATGAGTAAATGCTGCTCCCACCAAACCCTCTAGATTCGGAATAACTACCAATCTGACTGTGAACTCAGCGCCAAGAGTCAGTTAGACATTAATTTTGCCCGCATTCTTCCATCATGGCATCTTTCTCACGACTCAGTCTCACTTAATGCACCTCTAACCTCAGCTGTGTTCTGCTGTGATACAACTTGGCTCCCGGCAAGGCTCCCAGTGATGCCATGGCACTGTGCACTCCCTACCTTTGAAGAACCGTAGGCTAACCAACTTAGTCTTCCCTGTGTCTTAGAACTCTTGGGTTGCTTGAAAAGGGACCTAACTCCAGCCAAGCAAAAGAGAAGAATTTATTACAAAGATACAGGCGTGGCTTTCAGTCACAAAATGCTTCTGGCCTCCAGGATGAACCTGAGTAGGTAACAGATGGATGTCAGGAAAACAGGATGTTGGCACCTCCTTGGTTCTGTTTGTCTTCTGCCTCCCTCACCAGAATGCAAAGCCTCTGAAGCTCAGGCAAGGGCTTTGTTTATTGTATGTTTGTCTGTCTTTGTAAGTTGGTTTCTCCACCTCTGTATTCCTAGCCCCTTAAACGAGTGCTCAGGGTGTGAGTTTGCGTTGAACTCATTGGTGGGACACAGTCTTACTTAAATGAGCAGAAGCAATAGCAACTTTGAATTCTTAAATCTTGGTGGCCTTCTTCAGTTGCTGAGATTTAGTGGTTGCCCTGTGGCTTTGTCCTCAGCTGGTTGTCAAGGTGCACATGAATGATAACAGCACGAAGTCACTGATGCTGGACGAGCGGCAGTTGGCCCGAGACGTTCTAGACAACCTTTTTGAGAAAACCCATTGCGACTACAATGTAGACTGGTGTCTTTATGAAATCTACCCAGAACTACAAATCGGTAAGTCCCATCCCCAGCTATTGGCTGTACTCCAAAAACCCGTGGGTTTGCTTTATTATGGGTTTTGGTCTATTATTCACAAGAGTTTGGTTCAAGGCCATCAAGACTTCCCATACATCACTTCCCTTCTGTCAGATTCAGTTCTGCCTCTTCATCTCTTTGTGGGGAAGAGACTCAGATCAGAGCAGGTGGCTAGACCTTGGGGAATGCAAGCATTATTGTTGTCACTGCTCTAGTGGTTCCTCAGGGAAAGAAAGTGACAGGGTGATACTTCTTACTGCATGCTTAGTAAGCTGAGCAGATGGTAGGAGGGCCTGGGTATCTGTCGGCTAATGTCTCTTGAGAGTTTGCTTCTTTAAACTATACATAACTCTGCGCCACATCAGTGTCCATTTCCCCTTTCTCCCTCCCACCGCCTCAGGTCTGACACTTTGTCTAGCTCGAGAGGCTCTGCCCCAATGAGCAGAGTACTTACTGTTGATAGAAATCGATCTAGTTAAAAAAAAAGAAACAAAAGAAAAAAATTGAAGAAATACTATTACTTCTCATTCTTAATACCACTCACAGCAAAATTGTCTCTCAGGAGAGCTTGGTGGAATATAGAATTACCTGTTTCAGAAGTTTTGGTGAAATTTTTTTTTTTTTTTGGAGGAAATGGCCTATACTGAAATAAACTCTTCAAGTTTTCTTTGACTCTGAGTCAAACAGAAACAAGAAAGCCTTCCTTTATGTTTAGCTTTGGTTCCAATATTCATATATTGTTATTAGAGTTTGAGAAGTAATGTTTTAGAGTGCTTATCACAATTTCACCATTCATAGTTGTTTAAACCAATTATTGCCTAATTGTCTTCTGTACAGGTAGGGTTTTTACCTTTCCCTAGAACTATTTACAGTCAAAAATGCCAATATGAAAAAAATGTCACAGCTGACCATTATCACTGCAATGTAGGTCCATTTGCCATGTTTTTTATGGAAAATAAGTGGAAGATCTGACACTGAAGAATAAATATAACAGGAATGTTACAATATGGCATCGTGTAAGAATTAGGAGTTTCTGCCCTGGCTGGTGTAGCTCAGTGGATTGAGCACAGGCTGGGAACCAGAGGGTCCCGGTTCGATTCCCAGTCAGGGCACATGCCTGGGTTGCGGGCCAGGTCCCCGTGAGGGCCTTGTGAGAGGCAACCGTACATTGCTGTTTCTCTCCCTCTCTGTCTCCCTCCCCTTCCCTCTCTCTAAAAATAAATAAAAATAAAATCTTAAAAAAAAAAGAATTAGGAGTTTCTGAAAACCTACGTGAGGTACAAGGCATTGCACTTAACTCAAAGTAGCTTGTTTTTCTTGTTTCATCAGAAAGGTTTTTTGAAGACCATGAAAATGTTGTTGAGGTCTTATCAGACTGGACAAGAGACACAGAAAACAAAGTGGTATTTTTGAAGAAAGAGGAAAAGTATGCTGTATTTAAAAACCCCCAGGTGAGATAACTGGGATACTCTTAAGCCATATAAAGTATGGAGGATTTTTTTAAATGTCACCTATGGACTAACCACATCATTCATGAGCTCACGAAATATCACAAGTATATTCCTACACAGACTCAGCTCTTAGGCCATAGGTAAGCCAAGAGCCCCTTGAAACATCCAGAAAGAAAAGAACCCATTTTGTTTCTTTCTATTCACCACCCAAAACATATCAATCTCTTGACTAATCCTTCTTTTGGGTCCATATTTCTCTTTGGCTCCATTAATCCAGTATATCTTGATGCACTCTGAGTCATTAGCACTTCATATTTTGAAGATACTCTTTTCTTTGTTGTTCATATTTGGTACTTATTGATGCTGAGACCACAAAAAGAGCTCCTGGAAAAGGTACAATTTCCTGTGCTTTATTTGACAGTCTACATAATAGAAAGCATTGTTCTCCATGTTTGACAACTTCCTTCAAGTTATGTGTCCAAGGATGTCACAGAAATATTGGCCTTCCCACTGTGGCCTCCAGCCAACTGTGATACATGAAGGTCAAGTCTTTTTAGGAAAGTCAAAGAATGTCAGACACTGAGGAGAGCCTTGAGGACATCCAGATACCTTTATATTTTATAAGCTAAAAAAGCAAGTCTCATTTACTAGAGTCAGAATAAAAGGCTACTCTGGAGCAGCTTCCTCATGAGAAAATGCACTTTTCCTTACACTGTGCTTTTCCCTAGAGTCTTCTCTGGGTTGTATGGTGGCAGACTGACAACAGAGCAATAAACACTGTTGTTTGTGACAAATATCGAACAATAAAAGTACAAAGTTTTCAAACTACAACTAGCTTCAATCCCATGCCTTAATGCCTAAATCTGTTAGCGAGCCATCTAAGCTAGAAGCTCATTTCTTTGTCACGTGCAAATCCAGATTGGAAGATCTAGTAGGATGGGTCTGCCGTCCTCAACAAGTGGCTTTCATCTGTGGGTCCAAGGCAGCTTTTCCACCTGGCCGCTCTCCAGTCCATAGGAGGGGAGTGCACAACCAGACTTCTTACTGGAAAGACCTGCAAATGGCCCTTTCACTTTGCTCATATCCTGTTGACCAGAACTTAGTTGCATGTTGATCTTGAGCTATAAGAAAAGCTGAGAAACGTGGCCTCTATCTGAACAACTGCACACACCGCTAAAATGGGAAGCTACTTTCAGAGCTGCCACTTGCACAGCTCCTCCACACCGAGTCTGTAAGGATAGTGCCCAGGAGTTGTGTAACGTGGCTATACTATTGTTAAATAAGAAGAGGAAGAGGAGAACAGTATTAATGGACACCTGCACTCTGCTGCAGTGTCTACTGAATTACTGCACGAAACATAACTATGCTCTGTGAATTCGTACCAACTAAGCGCACCCACTCAGCTACCACCCACCTCTGAGGTAGAGCATTAATGCTGCTCCTGCTGCCTCCCCGCCCCTTCCCAGCCGTTAACCCCATTACAAAGGTAATCACAATTCTAACCTCTATCACCTTTTCCCTCTTTTTAAACTTTATATAAAATGGAATCATATCATAGTCTCTTTTGTGTTTAGCTTTTTTTAATCCAACTTTCATTTGTGTTGTTGCATGTAGTAGTAATTTATTCTTTTTTCCTGCAGTTTAATATTCCATTGTGTGACTATACCAAAATGTATATTCATTGTATTATCAATGGGCATTAGATTTGTTTCCAGTTTGGGGCTTAAAATAATGCTGTTGGGAACATTCTTGCACGTGTCTTTGTTGAACATATATAGACTTTCTCTTGCATATAGACCTACAAGCACAATTGCTGAATCATAGCTTACGCATATATTTAGCTTTAGGAAATGGTGCCAAGCTGTTTTCCAAAGTGACCCTGTGACTCGCCCTCCCACTAGCATTGTATGAGAATTCCTGGTGCTGCAGATGTTGGTCAGCCCTTGGTGTTGTCAGGTTTGGTTTTGTTTTGTTTTTATTTTTGGCTGTTCTTTGTGGGTATGTAGTGGTATCTCGTATTTTAAGTTGAATTTTCCTATTGCCAATGAAGAACCCACAGATGCCCTGAGGGGAAACAGGGCTCCAAGAAGTTCTAGACACCTCTTTCCACTTTCTTTCTCTCTTGGACCTTGGCCCTTTGAGTCCTGGTTGCCTCTGCAACTCTCCATAGCCTTCACACAGATTTTTTTCACCCAGCTTTTTAAGCTATTTTTGTGGAGTGCTGGTCTAACTGCAAGCTGCCACATCATAGGGTCAAGCAGAAATCTTCCTAATGAATTCTTCTGGATAATAGTGTGTTCTTTAAAACCAAGTAAGTAGATTCTCCTAATTTACGATCAAATGTGAAGACCAAAATTGAAGTGGATGCATTTTTGAAGAGTGATTTTAAGCATTTCTATGTCTTCAATGTTTGGTTAAATAACCTGTCTTCTGATCAGTACTCTGCATGGACAATACTTCAGCATGCTGACCTTGAAGTGAGAGAGACCAACTGTGGCCATTTTCCAGGTTGTGTTAGCATGAGAAACTTCCTCCAGAAATTCTCTCCTATCTACCCTACCACCATCTCTGAAGATGACAATTTCCTACAATTTTCTTCTGAATCCTGAAGTTCATTAATTGTACAGATATATTGTCTGTAAAGTCATTCAGATGCTATTTCCCATAAGGCACTACAAGATTTTGTCATAAACATGCTGGCTTTTCCACTTCACTCGTCCTAGATGAGGGGAGATTGTTCTACAGTCAATACCTGTCAACAGGCAGAGTCTGAGGTTGGCCCTCAGCCCCACTCTGTATGCCTCTGTGCAGTGGATATGTTTTTTCTGTAGGGTTAGAGCTTTGTTCTTGCAGAAAAATGATTTACGGAAGTAGAGATGATGATGAGTGAACTGTATCTGCAGAAGGCTATGATATGATGGAACATTCTGAAGCCACCAATAGTAGTCCAAGGTACTGCTCATTGGACTTCCTGCCATCTGCCAAATTATCATTCTGCTCTCTGTATAAAAGTACATGCAAAGGCATGGCCCAAGCCACCATTCCTGGAGAACCCCGTGTGCCACCAGTCACCTTGCTTTACATGGCAGATGACATCCTCTGTGCCCATAAGCGAACAAGGGTGCGTATTCTCATAGGTCTGCACACGTAGGTCCCTAAAGTGCCTGAGAGCTCCAGTTTTGACCTTGCCCTTGACATCTGTGCTCACAATGCCAAGGTCAGTGTTCTTGGCCTACCCGTAGCCTGTTTGCCGTGTGAAAGATGGATTCGCACTCACAGCTTGACTGAGAAAGTACTTATCAGGCCCAGAATATCTGTTCTCTGGAAAATTACTAAATTGTACAAAACTGGGTAAAATTTCATGTTTAAAATTCCAATACTGGATCTTTAACACTTAAGAGAAGTCTTTTACAAATTACTTACCTCAGGCATAGGTCTGATGAGGAAACAGTAAAATGAATGCAAAGGGAGGCTTTGGGCTCAACGCTCAGAAACGAATCAGTTCAGAGTGGAGACGTCAGAGGCGAGCCAAGGCAGCCACGCACCCGAGGCACCACTTCCACGATCCGTGGAAAAGTAACACTGCTCACCCGGGTCTCAGGCGTCCCCTGCTGACTGTGGGGCCTCGGCCTGCTTCCTGACACCACCGGAATTCAGCTTCTCCGTTTGAACAACGGCGTTACTGCTATACTTCCCACCACACAGGGTCAAATCCAGCGTGAAAACTGCTTGTTACACTCTGAAGTTATGAGTAGGAGTAAAGTGGTTTGATCCCATCTGAGATTCAGTCATCTATAATAAATTTATGGAAAGAAACCAGTTCTGCAAATCCATGGACCCAGAGATGCTGCTCACTCGTCTCTTCCCACATAGAGACTTCAAATGGCGGCTGCCTCTGAACAGACCTCAAACTTGTGTGCTGATACCCCTCAGAAGAAGTTTGAAAAACTATGGGCTACCTCACACATTTGTATGCTGACATACATAATTCTTCAACATATTTTTAATTGAGCAAAAAATAATTTCTTTATATAAAAATTAGTGGATACTTAAATACGAGATGGTTTTTAAATGAAACTTTGTGTATATAGTTGTATTCATAAAGATAAGTACACTAATCAAAAGCTATACAACATTAACAGCATGTCCAAATGCAAACATAGATATTCCTCTGGACTCCACATTTCACCGAGCATCAAAAACCACCAATCCTGCCCTGGCTGGTGTGGCTCAGTTGGTTGCAGCATCATCCCACAACCAAAGGGCTGTGGGTTCGATTTCCAGTTGGGGCACATGCCTGGGTTACAGGTTTGGTCCGCAGCTGGGCTGGTAGAATCCTTGGTTGGGGTGTCCGATCCCCAGTCCAGGCACGTAGAGGAGGCATCCAGTCGGTGCTTCTCTCTCACATCGATGTCCTCTCTCTCCCCTTCTCTCTCTCTAAAAATCAATGAAAAAAATGTCCTCCAGTGAGGACTTTTTTTAAAAGCACCAATCTTTTAGTTCTTTTTCTTGTACATTATTCTTTATCCACATTCTCTGCATCTGATGGATCCCTGAATTTTATTGCACTTTCTGTGTGACATTCTCCACAGATATATATCATTGGCTGCTGCTTTGGGGGTCGGGCATCCCTTTGGATGTCCAATCTTAGTCTGTCAAACCAAGAAACTCCTTGCTCTGCACTTCCAAAAACCACAAGTTTAAATAAATGCAACTAAGGCAATGTACAGCTTATTATAAACTTTGACATTTTAAAAAGCTATCCAATTGCCACAGTTCTATGGCAATTTGATTCCCACCAGTATCCATTTAAAAAGTACATAAGTAAGGTTTTTTTAAATAAGTTTTATATTTTAGAGCAGTTTTAGGTTCAGAGCAAGAGGGAGTAGCTGGCTGAGGGATCAAAACAGGGGCCCCTCTTACCAGGTGCATGGCCCCAGTTGGGGAAAGTGGGTTGGGGCAGCAGACTCTAACTATCCTAATAAAAAGCAATGTTATTCAAGAAGCAGCTTCATTTCTCGATCTGGTTGTCATCAGGAAAGTTCTTCTTCCCAGTTGATAGTAGTCACAGGAGATCCATTCCCCTAAGTCAGGGCCGGGTGTTCAAATGGAAAGTCTCCTGTAACCTAAGAGGCTTTGCTTTCCTAGCTTTGCTGCATGCAGTCCTACTATGCAAAGACCAGTGAGGTTGCCTGAAACCAAAAGAGCCCTAAACACTGAGGACTGGGCGTGAAGCGGGAGAAGGACTCAGCGTTCACGTTAGCCATTCTTCTTGCTAGAAACTAGAAGAATTTGTTTTTCAGAGAAGGTATTGATTAAGGTGATTAACATAAGGTTGCTTGCTTCCTGTATCACTTTTTATTTCTTTTAATAACATCCCTTATTTTTCTTGCTTCAAAAGTAGTATCAATTTATTGTTTTAAAAAGTTGGAAAATGAGAGAGGAAATTTACATCATCCATAATCCCACACTCCAACAAAAATCACTATTGATATTTTTGGCAATTTCCATTCCTTCTTAACTGAAATTCAGTGGTGGCTGTGGTTCACCGTTGGCTGCTCAAGTGAGGAGCCGAGAGAGAAGCGGGAAACGCGGCTTCGCTCTCCCCTCAGGTGCAGAAGGTGCCAGCCTTTGTGTGAGAACCTTACTCATGGCGTCTGTCCTCCACCCCTTTCCAACCTCCCTCCCCCACCAGGGTTCATCCTTACCTCCCAGGACCAGGCCCAGCTGGAGGAAAATTCATGTAGTGATCACATCTCTGGTCCCCAGGATGAGCCACTGCTTTAAAGGAAAGTCTGCCCTTGGCTTCAGTGCATAGGTCCTTTCACCAGCTACAGCGGGTGTGTGGATTAGACTGTCGCATAAAACAACCTCAGGATCCCAGTGGTTTAGAGCAACAGACATCTCCTCTCTCCTGTGTCTGCAGGTCAGCTGTCCTTGGCTCCAGATTATGAGTCAGAATCAGGTAGCTTCGCATGCCCCTTATTGTCTTAAGCCCAGCAGCTACTTGTGACACCATCTTCTCGTGGTGAACGGCAAGAGGTCGGGAGAATGATTGGAAACATGCCACTGCCTCTCAAATTCTTGCTCACAATTGATGCGCTGTATGCACTGTCCCTCCCACCCACATGCTGCTGGCCAAAGCAAGCCCCAGGGCCAAACCCAGCGTGAGTGGGACAAGGAAATAAGCACTTCACATTCTAGGGGGCGGACTGCAGTCACCTGAACACAGGCAGCAGGTGCGTTCTACCTCAGGGAGGAAGAGAAGAGCTGGGAGTGGTGGTCTGGTCTTCTTTGGGTGTGCTATGTTAACCCCCAGCTCCAGCCAGGCCAGCTGATCACTGGTGGTCCAAAGATGCCCAATATTTAACTATTTCTGGGCCTTTGTATATGCTTTCCTTCCTGCCTCAAATGCTCTCCTTATTCCTTTTTTCCTATCTGAATGTTGCACATCTTTCAAGATCTAGTTCAGATTTTGACCTCCTCTGTGAAGTCTTTCTTGACCATCTTGACACACAGTGGTTTCTTCCTCTCTGAAAACCTATGGAACTTGACTCATTTTGAATTCATGGAGTACCTCCTATAGCTTCCCCATCTATAAATACGTACAGGGGTGGGCAAAAGTAGGTTAATAATAATAAATAATACAAGAATAAATAAATGAATAATAACACAAGAATAAACTGTTTTGCATACTCAACTGTAAACCTACTTTTTCCCCACCCAGTATATAGTCATCTGTCCATCTATCTACTGTCTATTTAAATGTTTATCTTCTCAGTATGATAGAAAGTTTCTTAAGAACAGAGATGTTTTACATGTAAAGGATACTCACAAATATTTATTCTTGGACTGGTAACTGTTGGCTTGATTTACTCTTTATTCCAAGAAGGTGGTATTTAAATAAGAAATGTATTTGCTGTTTTTTTCCTACCCAGCTGTCCCAAATCTTGCATTTGCAGAAGCTATAAGAAAAGGGATCAAGCTGTGACTGAAAGTCTCATTTCCCATTTTAAGATTCAACTCAGATTGCCCACAGTTTCTTTTGCCACAGATAAATTAACTTCTGAGTTCTGCTGCGTGCTACAGAGCAGCTCACAGTGAGCCGGCTGACCACATGACAGGCGAAAGTTCTGGCCCAAGGGCAATCAGTCCTTTCAGCTCAGATTTACTTTGTGTTCCTGCATTTTCACTGGAACAAACACTCAGTGTAGCGCTGTCACTCTGAAGGGGAAAGCAGTCATTCAGCAGCTGAAAAAGAGAGGGGTCTCAGAGAAAGGCACGGCTGCTGATCCTGACTCTGGAGGGCACCCTCATAAAACGGGGCCCTTCGCAGCTGAGAAAGGCCCTCACCTGTCCCTGTGGAGAGTGACATGTACTCTCCTTTTCCCAGATGAGGATGGAAAGCACGTGCAGCGGAGTCTTCCTGGTGTTCTCTTTTCATCTTTCCACTCATCTGTGATTCATGTTCCCAGACTCCCCAGCAAGCTGTGCTTGCTAGAAGTGCCCTCTGCATTCTCTCTTAGGACTAGGTCATCTCATTTTTTTTATTGTGGCAAAATACACATGGCATAGCATTTGCCATTTTAATCATTTTTAAGTGTGTTCAGTGGCATTAAGTACATCCACACTGTAGTGCTGGGTTCTCTCCTGTGAGGTTTAGAGCTGAGAAGAATTATGAAAACCTCAAAGCTCTGGCACTGCCAGGCCTTGGGCAAATCGCTTAATCCTTCTGTGTCCTGATCTGTGAAATAGCAATTATACCCATGTCACGGGGTTCTTGAATGGATGAAATGAAAGCGTACCTGTAAGGTCTTAGAGTTCTGGCAGGCATTACATGTTATCTGTTATGGCTAGTCATAGTCTTCAAGCCAAACATGCAGAATTAAAATAGTTTCTGAGCCCTGGCAGCATGGCTCAGTTGTTTGGAGGGTCATCCTGTAACTGAAAGGTTGCAGGTTTGATTCCTGGTCAGAGCACACACCTAGGCTGTGAGTTTAATTCTGGATCCAGGTGCATAGGGTCCCCGGTCTGGGTGCTTATGGGAGGCAACCAATCAATGCTTCTCTCTCACATCGATGTTTTGCTTTCTCCCGTTCTGTCTCCCTTAATCTCTAAAAGCAATGAAAAAAATGTCCATGGGTGAGGACAAAGGAAAAAAAAGTATCTGAATCCTATATGAAACAACCCTATATTAATTCACAATATACTATCCTTCCAAATAACAAGTTAAAAGTCTTAAACACATATTAAAAAATAATTCAATAAGAATTATCAGTGGAATTGTACCTGAATTTTTCCCTCTGTTTAAGTTAGCAGGTCATCATTTTTATATATTCTATTTTTAGGAGATATCTTAATTCTGCAAGTTTTATTTGCCTGCAGTTTGCTTCCTAACTTTCTGTCCAGTATACACTGTTCTCAAACTTCAATATGAATAAAAATCATCCAGAAAAAAATGTTGGAATGCAGAATTCCAGACCCCAATGCAGAGATTTCGGTTCAGGATGTTAAGAGCTGAGGACCATGAGTTTTATGGAGCATCAGTGTGGTCTGGCGATCCCACATGGAAAAAGCCCTCCTATGGTGCAAACATTTGTGGTGATATTCAGGAAGGTCCTTAATTTCTTCACTGTGCTCCAGAGATATGTGTTCTAGTTTTCTCATATTTTTTCATGCATTATTTTACAAAACCCTACATTTTCATTTAAAAATCCTCAACTATGACATAATCATCACTCTGAACATTGATAATGCAGCTATAAAAGTGATGTAAAATTTAGCCCTTGGATGCTCACGATTTTTTTTAAATGTATGCATGTAACATTTAGTTTCAGCCACCTCATGGATATTCAGAATTAACAAGATATGATACATAGATTTATACAAACTCTGCTTAGAGAGCACGCACCTGTGAGTGCTTCATAACCTTGGCCTTTCCTGCCTGGTGAGGCTGGCTCTGTCTAGAGAAATGCCCTTTCTACTTCTGTCCGTCCTTTAGAGTTGCCAAGCCTCACACTCTGTGTTGTGATTGACCCACAGTTTGTTAAAATTAAAATCAGTTGACAACCTTTATAAAAATCCAGGCTACAGGGTTCTCTTGATAAGCAGGAACCTCTAGTCCACAGGCTGTGGACTCCTACATGGTGTCCTCCAGCCAGAGCAGGTCCCCTCCTGGACGTGGGACACAGGCTCTGCCTTCATCCAGCCCCACCCCACCCCCACCTCTTCCCAGTACAGTGGGGCCTCCCAGCTTCCAGCATTTGCCTCATGTTCTAGGCCATGGAATTTAATAGTCAAATGATGCTGTGTCCTTTGCTAGTGTTTTCAGTCTGATGTTTGTTTCCTCATTGATGGTGCACTGTGGGAGAAAGAAATGGTGTTACTTCTGCCCCGTTGTGCAGCAGGCAGCACTCAGGATGCCCTGGTTAGGCACTTGGTTGACAGACAGCACACGTAGTGGTTCCCAGCTGTTCCTACAGGTATATCTTCACTCTCCAGCAAGATGGTGACTTCCCGTCAGGCCAGCATGGTGATGAAGACTAACTGATCAATTTTTTAATATTTTATTTAGAATTTTTACTTGGATAACAAAGGAAAAAAAGAAAGCAAGGACACAAATGAGAAAATGAATGCTAAGAACAAGGAATGCTTACTTGAGGTAAGTTTAACTTTGCAGAATAGAAGAAAAAAGGAGGATGTTAACTATCTATTCTTAAATTATTTGCATCTCAGAACAATGGGTGATTCTGAGACACACTGAAATTTTAACTTGGATTTTAAAATCACATTGTTAGTAAAGTACAGCTATTTAGATAATTAAATTTTTTTTTGAGTCAATAGTTTAAAGGTATGGCTTTAGACAATATATTTTACTCTTCACGAAATTGGATTAGTAATTTTTGACTAAAAGATTTATGAATCTGCATAAAATTCATCTCCTAACATTCCTTAATATTTATGACTGAAGTGCCCCACACAAGTCAGATGTAAGGATTCCCAGGTCTGCTCTGCAGCGGAGTCTGAGGCGGGCTCCCCGCAGCCAGGCGCGGGAGGGGGTGAGGGACTGGAGACAGGGCTGGCTCACTGAGTGGTTGACTTTTTGAGACTCCTAATGAGCTTTCACACAGCAGCTATGCTACCAGTGCAGGCCTGTTCGGTACGCAATGCAGAAGACTGCGGACCTCAGTCACCATGGGGCAGGCACAGTGGAGCCCCAGACTGGTTTGCTTTGCCCTTCACAACCTTTTTCCGAGTTAGTAGATTTGGGGTTTCTCTTGATAAAACAGAAGACCTGATGGTGGCTGGGCCCACATTCCCACTCCGAGTCAGTTTGCTGACACTGAAGGGGGCCGGTCCCCATTTACCAGGGTCTTTCCCAGGTTCCTGCACATCTTCTGCTCCCTCCAGAACCCCCCAGCTCAGTACCAATGGGTCAGGCACCAGAGCCTTGCTGCCACGCCCAAGGTCCGGAAAACACTTTACAAGTTCTGGGTCCTGGGACCAGGATTACAGTGGGCATTTCCCAGGTAGACCCAACAGTGGGAAAGGGGACATTCTTTCTGCATTTGCCAAACAGACTCCAGGTTGAGCTGAGAAAGATAAGGCACCAGGTGTCCCCGGCAGCAAGGAGATTCAGGTTCTGAGCCCATGTGCCCAGCAGTGACGAGACTGACAGGCACGGGAGGGCTGTGGGCGTTCCCACACAGCCACTGTCCACAGCGCTTACACATCAGCCGCCAAAAGACAGGGTCACGCCTTCATTCATACACTTGCCTGAAGAGTTCTTGTCATAGAGCTTCAGCAGTGTTTCAAATGCTTGTTATGCTATGAAAAATCAGCACTGCCCAGCGTTCTAATTTGGTCCAAAAATCTGATTAGATTTAAGAGATATTGACAAGACAACTAATACTAGCTAAATCTGGAGAAAACTGGGGGAAATGTTAACAACAACAAAAAATGTATCCCAGCTCCACTACATATAAATGAACTTGAAGGATGCAAAACTAAAAGTTATTCTACCTTTATAAGACTGAAGGAAAGGAGGTTATATAAAGGAGTTATAAAGTAAAAAGCACAAAATAAGTTTTGAGCATTTGAACTAGAAGATGGAATGATATGGAATTTTACTACTTTGCCTTTTAAAAGAAATTTACTAAGAATTATAAATCTGCCCTGACTTGTATGGCTCAGTTGATGAGGCATCGTCCTGCAAACCAAAAGGTCACCAGTTCAATTCAGGTCAGGGCACATGCCTGGGCTGTGGCCCGGTCCCTGGTTGGGGGTGTGTGAGAGGCAATTGATCGATGTTTCTCTTGCACATTGATGCTTCTCTCTCTTTCTTTCCCCCTCCCTCCCCCTCTCTCTGAAAATGAATAAGTATAATGTTTTAAATTTTTTTAAAGATTTATAAATCTATGCAAGTTTTGACATTTGAGAATCTACACTTCAGCGTTAACTATCCTTTCAGATACCATAGTATTAATGATTGCCTCTTTGATAAGAAAGCCATTCCAAAAATAAGTTACTAACTTATACATATTTTATTACAGAATTATATATTGTAATTTTTCTATTCCTTAGCAGTGAAATAGTAATCTTTTTTGCTTATAGGAAAAGTAATATTTTTTTTACTTACCAACTTAAAACAGTAATAGCCTTTAATACTTACTCACGACTTTCCTCGTGCATTTGGGGCTATTATTACTCCATTTTTGCAGGCAGGGAAACTGAGGTTGGGAGCCTGACCCATGTCACAGAGCCAAGTGGTCAGGAAGCCTTGAAGTCTCCCTCAGGAGCCAGCACTCTCAGGCGCCAGGGGTTCTCCCTCTCTTCAGGCAAACAGCGTGCAACAAAAACAGATGCTTTCAATCAGAACCGTAGGCAAAAATGAGTTTTAGCTTAAAGTCTAGTTTGCCAGTTTGTTTGAATGTGAACAAAATGTGTTTTATCTTTCATGTATTTATATAATCGAAATCTCAATTTCAGGAAAGTTTCTGCGGAACATCCATCATTGTGCCAGAGCTTGAAGGAGCCCTTTATTTGAAAGAGGATGGAAAGAAATCCTGGAAAAGGCGCTATTTTCTTTTACGAGCTTCTGGAATTTATTATGTACCTAAAGGGAAGACTAAGGTCAGAAAGAAAAAAAACTAGCAAAAAAAGCATTTCATGAAAGTGAAACTAAAGAAGTCCTCAGGTGGCAATTTAAGTACGCTCTTTTTTGTTGTGAGAGTGATGTTATTACAATTTTATACAAATACATTCTCTGTTGAGACAGAGTTTCAGAAATCCTTTTGTAATTTTTCCCATAGGTTTCTCTTGAAGTTGAAGAATTTTATCTATTTTTAAGTTGCATTTCAAAGGTTATGGCCAAAGCATTTTTCTAGAGATTAATTTGTTACTTTATGTTTCTGCTCCTGAGGACTTTTCCCCTGTATTTATGCTCTTGTTCTATAGTCACTATAGCAAAACTTCCCTAATTGGAATCACAGAGGTAGGAGGAGTCTCGATAGATCTTCACTTAGATCGTCGCCCTTATCCTTTGAACAGCCAGGTTGTCCTTTAGGGTTACTATGTGCACTTTCCCGTCTAATTTAGCAGAGGCCTTTAGACATCATTTAACTTCTACTGCGTTGTTTAGGATTAGCGCCTCAAATCTATAAGCAAACAATAAGTTCTTCTTGAAAATAACTTTAACTCTCATTCTGACCATTAGCTTTTTCAAAGACCTTTTTTTGAGGCTCAGGGAATTTGTCTTTTATTTACCTTTTTAAAACTTTAGAATCTCTCTCACGTATATCTGGGGTAAGCCAAAACATGTTGCCTTCACTGCCCCCCAAATGGCATATATACAAATTGCAGCCTTCTAACAGGCTTGGCCCACAGTCCCATGCTGACGAAGCCATGCTGACTACTCAGGTCTGCTCCTGGAATCTGTTCGAAGACTCCGCTGTGTCTGTGGGAACACAGGGGAGGCCTGATGGGTGATGCTCGGCCCAGGACAGCTACTGCTCCTACTTAGTCTCAACCTGGAGCTGATACTGTTCCACCTATGGCATCTCCAGTCCAGTCCCAGGCTGGGGACAATAACAGTGGACCCACAAATAATTTGTTGTATTTTAGAAATGTTATATCTTTGGCATTTACATATAAATGAGACATAAATAAATCTACCACAAACCACACACATAGTGATAAAATTAGAAGTGTTCACATTGGAATAGGACAAGGGTAATTTCTCTCATGGCTGCTGTTAACAGAATGGAGGAATTAACCGGAAAGTCAAGAAAAAGAATAAGCTATATAATTATTAGAAAGAAAGAGGCAAAAATTCTCTTTATTCACAATATAGGACACTCAACTGAAACACTATTAGGACCAAATAATTTACCAAATAAGAAATCGTTTTCCTTTGCACAGGCAATATGCTAATTAAAATATAATGCAAAAGGTTCTATGCATAATAGGAACAAAAAATACAAAATACCTAACAATCAACAAGAAATGTTGAAGACTTCTATGGCATAAAATATAAAATTTAATAAAAGAAGGGAAATAACTGAATAAATAGAAATGTAACATGTTACTAGATGAAAAGATTTTAATTCTTCCCAATTTTCTATATATTCAATCTCAAAAAAAAATTTCAGTTGTATTCTTTTTACTTGAAGTGACAGGTTCTAAAATTAATCAGAAAGATCACACCCCCCCTAAATTATGAAGAACACTGAGGGAGAGCTCCTCCTCCAAAAAGGCACTGAATGAGAGCAGGAGAGGCGGAGGCAGACGTGACAGATGAACAGAGAGCCATCTAATACAAAGGAAACTGAAGAAAGCGTTTCACAGCAGTGGGGCGAGAATTTGGTTTCAATCAATGGCATTGAAGTTAATGTATGTCCACTTGAAAGAATAGTTCCCTGCCTTTTACACCAGGTTCCAAAGTAAATTCTAGATGAAGCATATTTAGGAAGAAGGGGAATATAAAATCTTAGAAGAAAATATAGATTAATATTTTCATAATGTGAGGGTGGGAAAGTCTTCTTAAGCAAGACTAAAAGCTCAAAATTATAAGGAGAAAACTGACAGATGTGACTGTATGAAGTTGTTCTTCTTCCCTCGTGGCCACAGATCCAAACAGGAAACTAAAAACTCACTCTAGCATCAGAGAGCACATTTGCAGCCAGTATAACCCAGTAGGAATATCCATAAAATGGAAAGACTTCAGAAAATCAATGAGAAAAGAATAAACATACTCTTAAAAAAACAGCAAGGCTTATTTAATGAGAATTGACAGAAGAACAAAGATCAGTAGCCACCAAATATTTTAAAAGTTGCTCTATCTCATTAAAATCAGGGAAATATAAATTAAATAGTGAAATATTTCCTCCCATGAGAGTGGTAAAATTAACAATATTGATAACATCCAAATTTCAGCAGGAGTGGGTAAGAAAAATAGGCACTCTTGCACAGAGGTTGGAATGTAAATTTGTATGAAACAATATTTATAGTAAAGTCTTATATTTTTAAAATTGTATATGTGTAAGTATATGTATGTGTATATGTGGGTATGCATACACATATGTATATAGATGCTTACCCAAAACCATTTGGAAGAACACTACTAAACTTAACGATGGGGAAAAGAATGGAATTAGAAAAAACAGTGAAGAAGGAAGATTATCACTTTATTATATATGTATATGTGAATTGTTCTTTAAATAATGATTAATATCTTTTATTTTTCTAATTAAAAAATTAAAACTGAAAATCCAGAAGAAAATATCATACAAAAAATTGAACAACCATAAATAAGGGAATAATTGTGTGCTGAGGTATAGCAATTCTGCCTTTCACTCTTTATTCACTAACTAGGTAAAGAATGATGCAGTCTGATGGGGGGGGAAGTAATAGAACAAATTTGCAATTGAAGTGTAACCAAATATGTAGATTAGAAGTTGCAGTCTTCACAATGAATATTATACATGGTGGAGAGGTTCCTGTTTCCATAGCAACACCATCAGCCCTTAGAGAGAAAGCGTAACATTTTCCTCCTGAAGAAATGCATGAAGTGTGTGCTAATTTACTGAACATCAGATTTACCTCTCATTGTTCCTCCTGAAGGGGACACTTTTTTCTTAATGCTCAATCATGAAATCCATCACTGACTTAGAGTGGCAAAAGTCAAAATGAAATTTCTGACAAGGTGGCCGGTCACCTTGTCTTGACTGCATCAATAACGATGTCTCAAAGTCAACCAGTCAGCTCTGAGCCTGGAGTCCACGTGCGGTACCAGAATGGAGTATCATTTCCACCCCATTTCCCGGCCTGTGGCACGCGGTTTGTCTGGTGAACTCTTTCACCTCTTAAAATGCTGGCTTGGCTTTTAGAAAACTAAACATCGTAGATGCTTCAATAAATTTCCTAAAATTCATTATTTTTCTACTGAAATGTCCTCCTTAGTTGTGCCATCAAGAATAACTTTGGAAAAACTATTACCTGTCAACTGTGTTGAGGTTATTTTTTTCCTTCTCTTTCAGACATCTCGAGACCTGGCATGCTTTATACAGTTTGAAAATGTCAACGTTTACTATGGGATTCAGTGTAAAATGAAATATAAAGCACCCACTGACTACTGCTTTGTTTTAAAGGTACGGTGTAAGAAGTTCTTACTTTATATCTGTAAGCAATTTGAGTTAATATTTCCTTTTAAAGAAAAATGTTAAATGTTATATAGTTAACCTCAAGTATAATATAATAAGCTTTTTATTTTTAAGCCAAAATAGGAAATGAGGAAACATTTCTACCAGTTTGGGTTACTTGTTGAGTCTAAAACTTTAAAGTGAATGTGTCTGACCGCATGGTGATCACCAGAGGGAAAGGGGGTGGGCACTGATAGAAGGGGAGGAAAACAGTGATGGAAGGGGACTTGACTCAGGGTGTTGAACACACAATACGAAATACAGATAATGTATTATAGAATTGTATACCTGAAACCTATATAATTTTATTAACCAATGTCACCCCAATAATTACAATTAAAAAAAGAAAAAGAAAAAAAAGTAAAATGAATCTGCCTGGGCTTCTTCATCACTTACGAAAATGAAAGCTCTACATTTTGAACAAATTTTATGTACAATTTTACTGATAACACTGAATAAAATTTTCAGTTCTTTATTTGTTGGACTTCTACTCCATTGTAAGAAGTTTTTAGAAATTAGGAAACTGACAAGATTTCCTAGAAAAATAGAGAAAATATAAAATAATGGTGAAAACCTTTTTCTGAATAGTTTTTGGTTTTTTCTTAGTCAAATACAATAATTAGGCTAAATCTTATTTAATAATTTTGACTTCTAAGTGACCATTCCCTGCACATTCACTCCTATTTATTATTGTTGTTATCATCATCATCATCATCATCATCAAATAATTGGTTGAATTGATTGGCTTCACTGAGGACCCAGGATAACGAGCGGTTTTCAATGAGACGTTCATAGTCCTCCTCATCATTACTCAGCGTCCACTTTCAATACAGATAATAACAACCACGACCACTGTACCAGCTCAGTCAGCCTGACACCGCCCAGAATTTCTCCACCAGGGCCATTTTGCCCCCCAGGAGACCAATAGCAATATCTAGAGCCATGTTTGTTTGTCATGACGGGGGTGGGGCTGTAACTGCTCACATCTGATGGGCAGAGGCCCTGAATCTGCCAAATACACTGCCATGCGCAAGGCAGCCCCACAACGAAGGAGTGGCTGCCTGCACACGTCAGCAGTGGGCAGCTGAGAAGCCTGCCCTAGACAGAGTGGTCCCAGGACAATGGCTGCAGAGGGACTGGGGGACGAGAGAGAGAACAAGATTCATTCGTTCATTCATTGATTCAGTATTTGTCGAATGCCAGCTACCTGTTAAGCACTGCCCTGTGTGCTGGGAATACAGAAGGGAACCAGATATATGACAGTCCCTGACCTCGTGGAGTTTACTTTCAGTGAGAGGGAAATGGCAATAAGCAAAAAAAAAAAAAAAAAAAAAAAAAAAAAAAAAAAAAAAAAAAAAAAAAAAAAAAAAAAAAAAAAAAAAAAAGCAACGTGATGTCAGGGAATGATATGGCTGTGGTGCGAAGCAGGGTAGGGGACGGATGTGCCAGGACTGGGGCCAGCAATTCTGTGGATGAGGTGGTCACGGAATGACTCTCCAACAGAGTGACCTCAGACCAAAAGATGTAACTAAAATAGTGAATGAGAATTACCTGGAGGGGATCATCCCAGAAATGAGAACAGGCCCCCTGAGGCGGGGGCCTGCTAGGGTCAGGGGTCAGAAGGAAGAGAAGGTGAGGAGAATGCCCCACCAGCTTCAGTTTCCTGCGTTTCCTTTTCTATCCCTAACATAAAAAGGGTAAAGAAAATAATGGCAAATGCTTATATAGCATCTAGAATGAATGTTTTAAGAATGTACTCAGTTAACCCATTCAATCCTTTTATCCTTGTGAGGTGAGAGCCGTGACTCTCCCGAGTTCATAGATGAGGAGGCTGAGCCAGGATGAGAAGCCAGGTGGTGGCTCAGAGGCCACCACTCTGACACTGTTTACTAGGAACGGAATATCTTCTCTTACCCACCGTGGCCCCACCGCTCATGCCTTTGAACCGCATCTCTAATGTTCCTATCTGACCACACGGGCCTCGTTTGGAATCCTGAGACCCTGAGAAATTACCCAGCAGAGGCCCTCGTTTCTATGCACTTCATCCCTGAAACATTGCCCACGCCTCTCAAGCTGGGAGGAGGGTCTGGAAAGGGCCTATAATAGGGCCATTTCAAAATGCTAGTCAGCAAACTGGCTGAATCACAGTCAGGGGAGGCCTGTTAGAAATACAGGTGTCAGGGCCCTGGACCCACCGAATCAAAATGTTTTAAGGGAATCTTCGTTCTTCCTAAGAGCAGTCAGCTCTTGCGCTCAGAGCATTAGAAAGAGTCCTACCTCTAAACGTCAGCACTACGGTGATGTTTAGCTGGTGATGGAATAGCCTTCCAAGTGGACACACAGGATGAAAGCTGTCAGAAGGACCAAGGGCCCCAACCCCAGGGCCAGGGCTAGAGGCTGGAGCAGGGATGTCTGGCAGGAGAAAGATGAGATTTCAGCCCTTGAGGTCCTTAAAAGGGACTTCAGACACAGTGAACAGGCTCAGTCTCGGGTGCTGACTCACACACTTGGACTGGGTCCGAGAGTCATAGCTTGAGATGAATTATAAGACTGGGACACAGGTTGTCCTGGGCGTCACTGAGAATGGCGATGCTGAGACCCAGGACATTGGACTAGAACTTCTAAAACCCTCATATCCAAGGCCCGTGTCTTCAGGAAAGAGGTGGGGCCTCCCCACTGAGGGAGAAGCTCAGAGAGGAGAAGCCAGCAGGCACGGTGGGTCTAGGAACCAACAAGAGTCAGGAGCAACCCCAGCAGGACATATATGTCCTTTTTTTCTCAGGACAATGAGCAGTTTTGTCCCCAAGCCAATCTCTTCATGAGAAGACACCCTGCTTATTTTGTTCGTTTGTATGTTTATAATTTGCTTCCCCAAATATTGAGAATTTGTATTAAGTTGCTGAGTATAAGGCTCTATTATGGTTTGGAGAACTTAATTTGTTTATGAATATGTTGGTCACTTATTTCCCTTTCTGTCCACTAGCAAAAAAAAAAAAAAAATTCCTTCCTCTCTCTCTAAAAAAGAAAAAAAATAAATTCAAATTTTAAAAAATTCTTGATATGCAAATATTTCACTAGGATAAGCAGATTTACAGAATTCAAAGAATACATACACGCCTTTCAAAAGGAATCCATGCTACGGAGAGGCATGTTAAGAGACTGTATGATGGACACACGCCTACTGGTACGTCCAGCCCAGAAGGTTTTTGTTTGGTATGAGCTCACTGACCCCAACAGTCCACCGGGGCTCTGCCAGAAAGACTGGAATTTGAGTCCTGGCCCTGTGACCGTAACCTGTCAGGGGTCAGCCTCTCTCCCCCTCACCCGCTCCTTCATCCCACAGTGCCTCTCAAGACCAAGTACCATCAGCCACTAGATTAGTGCCAGGCGCCGGCCATAACTGAGGACAATGAACTGGGTGACTTAAAAAACAAATGTATTCTCTCACAGTTCAGGAAGCCAGAAGTTCAAAATCAAGACGTCAGCAGGGTTGGTTCCTTCTGAAGGGCCCTGAGGGAGAAATCCATTCAGTGCCTGGCTCCCAGCTTCTAGCAGTTTCCAGTGATCCTTGACACTCCGGGGTTCGCAGCTGCTTTCCGCTCCTCTTGGCCTCCAGTATCGCCGGGCCCTCTTCTGTCTGTGTCTGTGCTTTTGCTCCTCTTCTTACAAGGACACCAATCAACAAAGATTCTATTTCAGGCTTCAGCATATCTTTGGAGGGAACACAGTTAAACCCATAATACCCACCTACTTCTCCAAGCTAGAAATAGAGAAATCGTCCTTGAAGCCCCTTCTCTTTCCTTTCTTGTCCAATCCATCATCAAGTTCTGACTTTCCAACAGAGACCTCTCTCGTCCAGCCCTCCTCTCTTTGTGTGTTCTTGCTCCTCACTGCAGTCCACCTTCCGCAGAGCCAGCAGCTCCGCCTGCATTACTCTGCTGTTTTACCGTGTCTGCTGGACCCTCTGCCTAGAGGACAAGTCCAGAGGCTAGTCTGACACAAGGCCCTGGAATCTGACTTCTGTTGAGCTTATTATCCGCCTCCCCATTCCTTGGCTGCCAGGCCTTAGGCACACAGTCTTTCTGGGTGTTCCTTAAACGTATTGCAACAGTCCCTCACATCTTCCAAAGAGCCTTTCTCCACCTTCGTTTTCAAACTTTTACTGTGAAATTTACCATGTCATTAAGTAATCATATATTTGTTTACATGTGTCCCCCACCCAGCAACAACCCCAGGGGCCCCTTCCTACTTATGGTGTAAGCCTCTCTTACTCATCCTTATTTACTCAGGGGCTGGCATATTTCCCAGCACCCGGAGGTATTTGTTGAACGCATAGGGCCTCGGTTCTAGTTATAGCTCTGCCTCTCTCCTTGGATGTGGACACATGGCTTACCCTCCCCACCCTCAGTTTCCTTGTTTGTAAGTTTAGGGGCCTGTCAGTTCCCTTTTAACATAATGTTTTGCAGTTGCCCCACCTCCGTGTTCTGCTCTGAGCTTCTCTCTTTTTCTGGTCAGGAACAATCAAACCAATTGCAGAAGAGTCTGCCCGGTGGTACTGAACCAGCATTTTTTTTTTTCCTTAAACTGCTTTGCAAATGACCTTTCAACAAAAGGCTCAGTCAGGCAGTAACCCCTCATCCCGAGACCTGGTCCCGAGACCTGCCTGGAAGACCAGCACCGTGACTTGCTCCCAGATGCCTTGGGAGTCGGGAAGGAGCCTGGTGCCCACTGGTAGTTCATCTTAGAACCATAAAATCTGAGGATTGCAAGAGACTTTCAGGCTCATCTGAGGCTGAATTCTGCTGTATATGTTCGTGGTACACATGTGGTCTAAGGCAATCAGTGAGACTCGCCCCACGAATGTTGGAGAAAATGAAGCAAGATCGGTACACCCACCTCATCATAGCAGGAGCCACTGTTAGAACTAAAGTTCAAGAGGCCTTGCCCCTGTTTTATGTTCAAAAGTCGTATGTTTAAGAGAAGGGCTGCATTTCACTCTACTTGGATGAGATTATTTATAGTGCTGGTTAAGTGGACACCTCTACACAGGCCATTGCCTTGTGCGGTCACTGCGAGCACAGGCCAGTGACAGTCTGTTCCTGGGACCTGGCCCTCCCATGACGGGCACCAAAGAAAGAAATAAAAAACCCAGGCTTTTAAGATATCAAGGCCAAGGGAACAATGTCAAGTTTTTTACTTTCTCAGGAAAATAAAAGAGCTGCTTCCTAAGAACGGTTATAAACATTAAATTGCTGAAAAGACCTGTGGTCACCCCTCTTACAGGGCAGGACAAGAGGGTTGTTGTAAGTTGGGGAACTGTGTTTCTGGTGCGGAAAGAGGACTTTGGTTTGGTTTTGTGACTTTTATGGTTGAAGGGAGTACTTCAGGCATTTGTGGAATGTCACAATCCATTCAGGAAATAAATCCTCAGCTTAGTGTATTTTTCATCAATATGACTGACCTTCTGATTAATTAATGTAACAAATCCTTTTTTGCTATTGGGCCACATTATCAGAGTTGATAGACAGTTTCAATTCTAAGGGACTCCAAAGAGGATGCTTAGTTGGAGCAATATTTATGCAAATAAAATCTACTGTTCTTTTTAATGAGGGAGCATTGAACCCCAAGTGTTGTTGCACATTCAAAACCCATTCAGAGGTGTTTGCTGCCATCTGCCGGCCAGAATGAAAAACTACAGGCAACATTTTGGAGCCTAACTTTGAGCTCAGGAGAGAGGGGACTTGTTGTACCTAAAATAAATAGGAATTGACTGTTCTTCCAGAGACGCTGACACAAATTCTAGGGGCCAAGGGATCTCCATAAAGAGAACCATTTATATAAAGCTAAGAGTATAAAAATAGGCTTTTTTCAATTGGCTCAAAAGCCAAAACCAGGAATTCTTCATAAGTTCTGAATTTTTCTGAGGTGTCTTTAGAGTCTGGAATTTTGGCTTAATAGCTTGATATAAATGCATAAATTCTAGGGGGGAACTAGAGATCCCAAGGTTCTAAAGGGCCACAGGGTAAAATACATAGTAACTTCTCTGAGCCTCAGTTTTCTCATTTGTAAAACCCAAAACTATTGACCTCCCATCAAGCTCTCGGAGTCTCTGTGGGTCTCGTTATCTGTTCGGAGCGCAGCCAGCAACTCCACTGACTTCGCTGCTGGGTCGTCAGGTAGACCGGCAAGGTGACCAGTGCAAATGCTGCTTCTCAGACTCAAACTGAAGTTCCAGGCACAATGCCCTTGGCTTAGATCAACTTTGAAAATAGCCATTTCCTGGAAGGTTGGTGATTAAGCCAAAAGCAAAAGTGAAGTGGGGAGGTCTGTGCAATGCCCTGAGGGAGAAGCAGACAGCTTCACCCGCTTCCTGCCCACAGGAGGTGGCTTCCAGTTCTCTGGCATTCCATCTCACCTGCAGCACCACCAGCAATTTCTTGCTTATCCTATAGCAGGATTAACGAGCTCCTCTGAGAACTGGAGAAAGAAGAAAAAAGTGGTAGCATGCATGTGCACACACACACAAAGTGGTTGTGGTTGGAAATTCTTTTCTACATCATAAAGCTAAATGAAAAACTACGGTGCCCCATGAAAATGCACATGGTACACACCTTAGAACCTAGATTTGGTTGCCTGCCCCTTGCCTTATGGCTTCAAGACTTCTGGCTGAACAGGAATTCTTGCACTTCCTTATTTCTTTTAAAAATTAATTCCACCCCTGGACTGGAATAGTGACTGTGTACCAGGTCATGTGTTAAGCTCTGCGGTCCTCAGCAGCGAATGTGGACATGATTCCCACCCTCATGGAGCACACAGGCCATCAGAGACATAAAACAGAAATTACAAAGGCAGCGAGGATTCAGAAAGACAAATGCAGGGTGACCTATAGGACCAGGGACCTGTGTCTCTCTTTCCCTTCGTGTCTGCCCACATCACTGTTCTCACTGACTCTGGGCTCCCAGGGGTCCTGGATGATTCCCGGTGCAACACCCAAAGTCAGGGCCACTTGACAATGGACAGAATTGTTCCTTCTCCAGTCTACCCACCCAGAGGCCAAAATGGCCCATTTAGATAGGAGATGACAGTTAAGGAAGGATAATTCCTGGTAGCAGAAATCACCCAGGATTGACTAGGAGTCACAAAAATACTACTAATTCTGTGACATAAGAATTACATCGGGCAGTTCCCTAATATGATAAGTGAAGAAATGACTCAGATTTCTTGTGGGGATAGGAACACGTTAGATGTGAAAGCTTACAAAAGCTGAGAAAACAGAAATGAAAATTATTGTTGATAATATAGTAAGAAGTCCCAGATTTCTTCAATCCTTTCCAAATTTAGTCCATTTTGAAAGTATCCCTTTTCCTAATCCTAAATTTGCTCCCAATAATTTTTGCCACCGTCTCAGGAAATCACATACATTGTTAGAGTTTAACATTTTTTGAAATATTATTAAATTTTACCCCTGAAACTTATATAATTTTATTAACCAATGTCACTGCAATAAATTCAGTTCTAAAAAAAATTGTTTTGAAAGGTGCTAACGAATAAGAGTTCACTAAGGGTCTCTGAAATGACTTTTTCTAGCATCCCCAAATTCAGAAGGAGTCCCAGTACATCAAGTACCTCTGCTGTGATGACGGAAGAGCGCTAAACCAGTGGGTCACGGGGATAAGGATCGCGAAGGTGAGTGAGCGTTTGGACTCCAGCCTAGCTTGCATTTGAATCTGCCACCTGGCTTCCTGGCTGGGGCCAGTCTTTATGCTCCTGTGAAACACTTGACTCATCCTTAATAGGTCACTGCCATTAGTGGGTTGATGCCATTGACAGCATCTTATTTATTTGCCTGTTGGGTTTTTTAACTAGCTGAGAGGGATAGAAACAGGGACCTCTCCAATGACCTGAGAATCAAGGATTTACTTTCACATGAGGCTTCCAGATCTTTATTTACTGTGGAGAGCGCTGCAAATGTAATGCGTAATTAAGAAACATGAGGTGTGATTACGTGCATGAGGTGTAGAATTACATAAAGACATATGTAATCAGAACTACATGTCTAAAGCTCTCCTCTAATGTCTGGGTAAAAGTATTAACTGTCTCTGCTAACCTGGAAAATTATTTAACACATGAAGAAGCAATCTATGGATTTGTTATTGAAATACTGATACCACTGACCCTTAAACAACCCAAGGGTTAGAAGCACCAACCCCGGCACAGTTGGAAATCTTGAGTATAAATTCTGACTCCCCAGAAACTTTACTAATAGCCTACCTGTTGACTGAAATTACCAATAAAATAAGCAGCCAATTAACACATATTTTATATGTTATATGCATTATATACTGTATTCTTACAATAAAGCTAGAGAAAAGCTGGTGTTAAGAAAATCATAGGGAAGAAAAAATCCACTTACAGTATTTGTTGAAAAAAATCCATATATAAGTAGATCCACACGGTTCAAACTCGTATTGTTCAAGGTCAACTGTATTAAAAAAACAACTCGGGAAAAGAGTAAAAAGAGGAGCATGAAATACTTTTTTTCTCTCAGCATGTATATTGTAACTGAGTGCAGAATCCAGGAAACACAGATGACTCTCTTGCTTCTCTTGTGCTTCCTCCCCAGTATGGAAAGACTCTCTATGATAACTACCAGCGGGCCGTGGCCAGGGCCGGGCTGGCCTCTCGGTGGACAAACATGGGCACCATCAACGCAGCCACCGCAGCTCCGCCTTCCACAGGTACCACCCAGAGCAGAAATCCTGACACTGGTTCAAGCTCAGAGCTCATGTTCAGACTCACCCAACACGTTCTATTCGAGCAGAACTCGGTAGACAGTACAGAATGCATTTCCCTTCTGACGGTCAGGCTCAAGGTCTACACACACACACCTGCATCCGTCTCTGTATAAGTGACTTTTAGCGAAGCTTTGATCCTTTTTCATGATATGCTTGTGGATAAGATGCTGGTCACCAGTTTAGGGTGAGCTGGTAGGGGTGTCTCATCAGCGTATAAATGTTATATTTGTCCGAGGCTTCGTCAGTCCCCAGCACACTGCCCACACCAGGGACAAGATCATTCCCTGATGTTCTGTCTCATTGACATCATGGCTAGAGCCTTGTACCCAATCCTAGACATCACATTTTAAAGGTAGCGTGACAGCTACTTGTTTGTATTTCTAAGGAGAACAGGACATTGAGGGATGAAGTAGGTACTATGTGCCACGTTGCATAGTTTCTGGTTCTTACCACCGCCCTGCAAAGCGTGCATTATTACCCCCATACCACCGACGAGAAAACTGAAGCTGGCAGAAACTAGATCTAGTACCTCCTCAGTGGCTGAGCTGTAATCCTAACACATTTATCTGTATGATAAATGATGGTCGCAAACACTGGAACCAACCATTCATGGCAGAAGAGCCTGGTCGTCGTTCCCAGTGTTGAAGGTGGTCATGGCAAAGGCCAGCGCCTGTGGTCTTTGCT